>CAUYPK010073434.1:0-35966 GCA_963574355.1 Loris lydekkerianus | reverse complement strand
ACACACCCATCTAGCGACCCAAACACCCGCGCGCAGGAAACAAATATTTTTTTTATTTAAAAAAAAAAAAAAAAAAAAAAAAAAAAAAAAAAAATATATATATATATATATATATATATATATATATATATATGTAAGTTAAATTTTTAAATTCATGAAATAGTGCAGAGCCCATCACCTCCCCCACCCCCCACCCCCCAGGGACTCACAGTGCGCTACACCCTAACCTGTTAAAAGTTTTGGGAAGTTGCCCAGTCAAGACACCTATTAAATGAGCTTTAACCTTGTGTTTCTCACACTTGACTAGTTAATTCCTTTTTCAAAAATACCCGCTGATATCAATATCTCTGGAACACAGTTGGGAAAACAAAACCATAGACACAAAAAAAATCTTTTTTGAGACTTTCCAGTATTAACTACTCAAAACTTTGGTGTGATTAGCCATGATAAAGTTTGAGGTATTAACTTGGTAAGTTATCACATTGTCTGACAAAAGAGGTCATGTAAGCCTTGAATAGTTCCAACCCTCATTCATAGAAAAAAATTTCTATAGATACTATGTATCAATAAATGTCAATAGATAGGATGTAGATAATACAGAGATAGAGACAGATACCAGCTGTGACAACCTCAGCTTGGTCTCTAGAACTAGCAATAACAAGAAATGAAGGATGGGAAGTGATTTTTAAGTCCATGTCCATTTTCATATCACTAATAATAACAAACTAAGGAAGAAGTGAGTAGTAGGCAAGGAACTTTTTGTTCTGGATATATAATGAAGACAAACTTAAGACTTTAAGTGGTTTATGTTAAAGTATCAAAGCTCTCCTTGGTGGGCTGAATTGCTTACAGATGTTAATTTTCTTTTTTAAATTCTCAAACCAACATAAATATTAGGATTTTAGTGTGATTCAATTTGTCTGGTTCACCCATACAAAGCCCAGCATTTTGTTACAGATGATTTTTATTTATTTTATTTTATTTTAATTTATTTATTTACTTACTTTTGAGATGGAGTCTCATTTTGTCTCCCTTGGTAGAGTGCTGTGGCATCACAGCTCCCAGCAACCTCAAACGCTTGGGCTCAAGTGATCTTCTTGCCTCAGCCTCTCAAGTAGCTAGGACTACACGCACCCACCACTATGCCCAAACATTTTTAGAGACAGGGTCTGCCTCTTGCTTAGGCTGCTCTCAAACTCCTCAGCTCAGAAATCCATCCACATTGGCCTGAGTGCTAGGATCACAGGCGTGAGCCACAACGCCAGCCTTATTTATTTTTATTTTTCTGTTTTTATTTTTATTTTTTTAGATAGGTCTTGTTCTGTCACCCAGGCTAGTGTATAGAGGTGAGATCATAGCTCACTATAACCTCAAACTCCCGGACTCAAGTTCTCCCCCATTGGCCTCACAAAGTTCTGGAATTATAAGCCATGAGCCACCATGCCTAGCCAGATGATTTTTAAATTAGGAACAAATCTCACACAATTAACAATTAATCAAATTTTTAATGGCCGTCTTTCTAAGTAATTTTTTTAAAGTCATTTTTTTAAATGAGTTGGGTCTTAGTCTCTAAAGACATTTAATTTTTGAGGAATCCCTTGAAGCAAAAGAAAAAGTGAATTTTTTCTTCACTTATCCAGATAACCTTTGAACAATCTAAGAGAAAAAGTATGGGTGCTTCTTGGCTATTTGCAGCTATCATCTGCTTTCAGAAAGACCATAAATAACTTAAAAAAAAAAAAAAAATCTTAATGAGTTTTTAAGATTGCACTCAAGTCCACAAATGCTGAGGACTTTCCCAGGCTAGATCTAACTATATTTCTCCTCTACTCTTTTTCAATGGCGGCTTTTTGGCATTGAGAGGTTAAGTAGTAGAAGTATGATATAACAAACCAAGAGCCAGGCTAATTTACAAGTGGACACCTGTGTTCAAAATTGATGTGGTCTGCCCTGTGATTCCATCCAACTGATCACAAACACCAAGAAAAAAATCAGTGACAAATTACACCTGTCTCATCAAAATGCTAGGGTTGAAGCTTCCAAGACATAAATTATAGCTTTCCCTGCTTTCCTCTGATAATAACTTTCTACTTGAAGACAGGTCAATTAAAATATAGCAAAATTAAAACTTACTGATCTTTGTCCAGCACACAGAATGAATCCAGGAAGGGAAAATTGGCAGCTATACTTTCAAAGTCCTCTTGGGAAATGTACCCATCATGGTCATGATCATAGTTCCTAAACACAGACTGGGGAAAAAAAAAAAAAAAAAAAAGAAAGAAAGAAAGAAAAAAAGACAAGCATTTATTGAATGACTATGAGTTGGATTCTGAACTTGTTACTGTGAAAGCAACAACTGACATAGTATCCTTTCTATCAGGCAGCTTATGCTCTAGTGAGAGATAACTAAATCAAGAATATAACCAGGTAAGTGTGGTTTGCAGAGGAAAACAGTGGGTGGGGGGGAGGAAAGGAAGTGGATTGAGAATGCTTTTTCTGGAGAGAGCAAGATTTAAACTGAGAACTTGGGGCTGGATAGGAGGTAAGCTGGGTGTAGTCACAAATCCTAATATCTTCACAATAGAAAATAAAGCTTTAAGATGTTCAATTGCCTCAAAAATTAAAGTATACATTTAATGCAAGTCCAGTGAAAAATCCCAGTAGGAATTTGTAGTAAATGAACAAATTGATTCTAAGTTCAAATAGATGTGAATATGTTCAGAATAGCCTAAAAATTGTTTAAAATGAAAAGTAATGAAGGGGACCATGCCTTTTCATACATCAAATATTTCATAAAGCTACACTAATCAAAACATGATGACACAAATTACTACAGACAGCGGAAACCAGAAATAGACCCAGGAATTTTAAGCATCAAAGAAGAGTATTTTTTCAAATCCATAGGCCAATTATGGATTATTTAATAACTACTGTTTAGTTAAATGGCTATTAATCTAAAAGAATGAAATACCCCAAACTGCACATTAAATTAAATATTTTAATGTAAAAAATAAAGCTATAAAGGTCAAAGACAAATAGACAAAAATATCTTTCAAGTTTCATAATCTTTGTGTGGGAAAGGCCTTTTCTAGTGTGACTCAAAGTCAGAAGCTAAAAAGAAAAATATGTTATTACAACAAAATAGAAACTATCTGAAACTGGAAAAGCTCAGTTAACAAACCAAAGGCAAATGACAAACAGAGTGAGTTATTTGCAACGTATATGAGAGCAAAGACAAAAAGATGGACAATCACCAAAGTGAAAAGACAAACAGCCAATAGAATTATAGAAACTTTTTAAAGTCTCAGATTAAATAAAACATGAAAATGCTGTAATTGATAATTGCCTAGGCTATGAGACAATAGGTATTCTTGTTAGTGAAAATAACAAGTGTTTCTTGTTAGTGAAATAAATAGCCACAGTCTGCCCGAGGACCATCATTTTAAGAAGTACCTACTTGCTGACACAGCAATTTTACGTGTGGGACTCTGTTCTAAGGAAATAATCCAACAGGTTCCTCAAAGATACACATGTGTATGTGTGAAGTATATGCATGTGTGTGTGTGTGTGTATACACATATATGTAAAGAGAAAGAGAGAATAAAGTCATGTAAGATCATCTACAAACCATCAGTGCTTAGTTATCTCTAGAGAACAGAATTACCAAAGCCTGAAAGTAAAGCTTTTTATTTTTCTAGAATTTATGTAATGCTTTTATATTTACAATAATCTGTCTTCCTTTATAACAGAGAATAATTAAAAAGGGTTTTCAATGCCCTTTATTAAATTAATTAGCCTTTCCAAAACATTTGCTCTTTCTTTCTGCAAACACCTTTATGCAAATCCATTATCTGAATTAGATTCCAGCTATAATTATATTTTCTCCTTTTCCCCAGTAATCTCTATTTTATGTATCTGTGTTATCCTGTGCTGCAAGCTGCTTCAGGAGTAGTTTAGGAAATAGGCAAGGTATAAATGAAGGAATTATTAATAATTAAAAATAGGACTAAAATGGGTCATTAGTTCCCATTGCCAGTTTATCCCTAGATAACTGAATTTTAATTGCAAAATCAAAAACCATGGCTCTTCTTTTGGAAATCTCAGTATCAATACTTATCCATAATCAAAATTGCTTAGAAGTTAACTATTTTGGAGTGTTGTCTATTTATATTTATACTGAGCATTACAAGATACTTTGTGGAATAAAATTTACAATGAAAATTCATAATAAGACAGAAGAGAGAATGAGAGAGAGAGAGAGAAACTGAGGCTCTCTGTGTGGGCAGGGGCAGAGGAAGTCAGCCTGCCGGATGAGATTGAGAAAGAATAGCTCTGCCTTCCATTTCCTGGTGTCAGACATCCCTGCACTGCTACTGGGTCCTCGTGTTCCTGAGGCCCCGGCCCCTTTCCCCACTGTCCTTGTCCAGGTAGGGTCTGTTACTGCCACATCATCCCAGGCCTCCTCCTTATCTCCTTCTCAGACCCCTCCCTCACCAAATTCCTCCCCACACCACCCTTTCTAATCTTTTCCTTCCTGTCTCACAAACTCCAAACAACTTTTCTTTTCTTTCTTTTTTTTTGCAGTTTTGGGCTGGGGCCAGGTTTGAACCTTCCACCCTCGGTATTTGGAGCTGGCGCCCTACTCCTTGAGCCACAGGCGCCACCCTCCAAACAACTTTTCTTTCAGCACCTCATAGTTCACTGGATTAACCAAGTTGTAGAACATTCTTATTTCTTAAAACATCCTTTCCCAGAAAAAAAAAAAAAAAAAAAGCACATTATACCCTAAAGACACAACTGGATCGCCCTAGTGGATGTGCCTACCAAGCCGTTAAAGTAGAGTTTCCATCAGGGATCAGTTTCCCAGGCCTGAGGCTTTGCCACTTTCCCTATGTTGTCAATTCTTTTCTTCTTTGTTCGTGGGAAATTCAGACAGAGGCTTGTCCCACATGGGGGATTTTTCTGACCTCCATGGTCTTGGACTGATGTCATAAAATCCCCAAAAAAATACATCAGGGGAAACTATCCAATTTACAGAGTTGTTTTCTTGCCCTTAGGTAACCAATTTACTGGGCATTTGATTATAGCATGTGAGTTTTTTAGCAATGATTCTAATCCCCAGTCCCTTGAGTAGGTGGCAAATGCCCGGGAAGGGAGGGGCTGGAATTCCAGTGCTGCACAGCAAGAGTCCCTGGGCCTGTGAAAAGGGACTGACAAGGAGGGGAAGGGCCCTTCTTTTAGGCTCTGCCCAGAGGCCAAGGCAGGGAGAGCTGAGTGTTTGCTAAATTGTTGCTACTTGCCAGAGGGCTGTTTTCATGGCCCCCACCTCATACCTGGACAGTTGCAGAATATTCTGGGAAGAGAAAGGAAACTTCCAGCACTCTCTCTTTATTCTGGAACCTTCCAGCACTCTCTCTTTATTCTCCCTCAGCCGCTTACCTCAACTAACTTCCTTATGTGCTTGTTGATGACCGTGGGGTCTGGCTTGGGCATCACCCCCGACGCCCACTCCAGGGGCACCACAGGCTTGTTGGGCGTCGTGGGGGAGGTAGGCTGCCAACAGAAAACACACATGTTTTTCAACTTTAAGTGGGGCCTTGAACAATTAGGACCAGGGACACTGAGAAAGACAAACAGGTTTTGTATATTAACAATACCAGTACAAACTTACATTTTTGTAGCACTTAAATGTTTATAAAACAAGCATCTTTAGCTAGTGGAATCTAATCTGTAGCTAAGCACATGTTTGGATAGTGCCTTTTGTTTAGCAGCAGCCTAAATTCCATTATTTTGAATGAGAAAAAAAATATATTCCCGGTCCCCTCAAAAATCCTGCCCAAGTTCCCCAAATATCACTAAAGCATCCCAAAACCTCTGGATAACCATCCATCATGGATTTTTGTATAATACCAGACATATAAAACATCAGTTATCGAATTCCTTAATACTTGGTATTAGTGATCAATTACTAGGTGCATGTTGCAAATGGGTACCAGTGTGTGACCAAGTTCATGTCCTCAACGTCTGCACCTCATCTAACATGCTTAACAGCTTCTAGATGCCCTGCTAACCATTAGGTCTCTCTGGCCCTCTTTGGGGAACTTCCTTTCCCCACAAGTTTTTCCACATTCTTTGAAGACATTTGCGTTTCATAATGTGGGGAAGATGGTGGCATGACTCATAACACTTTTGAACAACACAGGACCCTACCAGGAGACCGTGAAGGCTACGGGCACTTTCTAAACTTTCTCTGAAACCCTCGTGTGATATCAAGATTTTGGGGGGGGTGCACATAGGCAAACCTATAACAGCAAGCTTTTAATTTGATGACGAATGGAAGCTGAACATTTTGGCAGGAGCACTGAGAAGCACCCATACTCATGTAAGCCTCTACAAATGTTGGGAGGTCAATGTTACTGTTACAGCGTCCTCTAGGCTGCTAATTAAACCAAAAATTATCTACCTTTTGGCTATGTTCACCCCTACACTCCCACACACTCCCTTCCTCCTCCCACATTTACACACATGTCCACACACCATGGCTCTTCCTATGAGGATTTTCATCTTATCCATCTGGTAAAGAAGGAACCCACAGCAAGGCGCTCCAGTTGCTGTGAATTCAGACAGGCACCAAACACATTTCAAATGTGAATTACGGACATACTCTTTGTTGGATGTCACTAGAAACTACCACCTTGGAGCTGCTGACAGCTCCCCCAGTAGATCACACTACAGTTCTTTCAGTGATCTCATATTGTTGTAAAGGAATGAAATTTAGATTACTCTAGTTTATTTTCAGGATAAATTTCTGTCAATCTTAGGAGACACTTCTGTCAAATACACAAAAGCCTTTTTATTTGTTTTAAGAGCAGAACAAGAAATAAGGATGGCACAGTCCAATCTGATTTCAACATTTAAGAAACTGTAGTATCCAACAGGCATACATATCCATCACTATGTAACTGTGGGTATTTAAGAATAAAATAAAAATATTAGTTTCCTTTCAATGTCAGTGTATTGTTTCTTTTTCCAGTGTGTACTGAGTAGTTAGAACACAAATAATTATTAAGCTGTTTGGACCTAACTATTCTGTGAGTGGAACTGTTGGGTCATTTTTGTTTGTTTTTTTACCTAGGTGTGCCATGAAAAAAATCTGCTGAGAGTCAAGCACAAAGAACTAATGAGATGCTACGAATAGGAGAGGGCTGAGCACCTCTGGGATCCACCACGTAGGGTGGGCCAACCAGTGCCAACTGCAAGCGCAGGAAAGCTGTGGACGCTCGGTGTTGCAACCTTGACTAGACAGTGGTCACCAGTCCTCACCACACGCCAGATGAGATGGCACTCCACGTAGAGAAGAGACAGAAAGAGGCTGGGAAATGTGTTTCCACAGATTCACCGGTGTTAGCTCTTGGAAAGGACTTTGAAAGCTTCCACTCTCATAATATAGAAAATGACTTTTGTGTGTTTGACAGAAATGTCTTCTAAAATTGGCAAAAAATTATCCTGAAAGTAAATGTAAAGGTGCACCGGCAGGCAGGTGTGCTACCATGGTCATCCCTGCCCTGTTCCTGGAGTGAGGTGAGGGATGGTATGAACAGCGCCAGGATTGAAGACAGGCCTGAAACCAAATCCAGTTTCCCGGCTGTGAGATCTGATGAGGCACCTAAGCTCACCAGACCTGGTCTCCTTACCAGCATTAATGAGATAACATATGTGCAATGCCCTGCCAGGCATCCAACAACTGCTAGCAATCATGGTGCATGGTGAAGGTAAGGAAAGGTGTCTAGAGGTGGAACTTCTATGGGCATATGTACAGAACACTTCAACATACCATGGCCAAGGTCATCGTGCCAAAGCTACAGCACCATTGAGGAGCTTACAAATTTACAGATTCCTTTTATTCGATAGCTCTCCCTTCCTGCTAGCTCTCTCTTACTCAAGCTAACTTTGAAGAGTCCAGGTGTGCATGCTTTCCTTTGCCGTATCACCCTACAAGTATTCTCAGGAGACGAGCCTCTACACCGTGGCAGGAAGGAAAGGCGCTTATGGAACCACCACTTCCCTTACTTTAAGATCAGATGCAACCAGGCCAACCAACTCAAGCTGAGGTGCACACCCTGCCAGGGCCAGAGAACAACTCTCGACACCATTCTGCCCCCTTCAGTCTGAGGGGTCAGTCACAGTCGGTATTAATAGACTTGGGGGCTGTGGCTGCTGCCAAAGGGCAGCAGAGCTCAACTGGTAAGGAGGCAGTTAGCACATGAGAGCTTTGTAAGAAAATTGATCTCAAAGCATGATTATAAGAAGCAAACATAGACACTTCTTCCTTCAACATGCAAACCTCATCCTCATTGTAATTTTTAAATTCATCCAGGCATGTTGTAAAATGAGTTCGCTCATTGAAACCAATAAGCAGTGAACATTCAAACTGCAGTTTCCTCAGTCTCATTATTTAATGTTTATTTCTTAAGGGTCAACCATTGATTATGTGAGCCACTATCCGATGTAATATTGAAATGCTGAGCTGAATCAATCATTAGTAGAGAAATGTGTGAATTGTGCTCAAAGTTAAAATTATTAAATTTTATTTCTTTTTGGAGTTTTTCAAAAGCCTGGAAGGGTCTAAATGATTTTTAAAATAAGTTATTCTGTATTTTTTTTCTTTTTGTTCCTATGTGTACGTGAGTTCTCAGCAGGGATACCATAAATAGATCAGTAATAAAACAGAGTAATAAGAATGTTGTTCTTCCTCTTATATTTGCCCCTGATATGAAGAAATAATTCTCTAAGTGTCAGAGCCAAGCTGTTTTATTGAAAAATGGGAATGATAATCAATTTCTAAAATTCTTGAGTCTTTAGACCACAAAACAACATTGAAACAGTCAACTACTGTAAATGACAAAAGAATGTTTTGTGCACTGATTCTTAGAGAGAAAACAATACTTACTGATTTAGAATTTCTAGGCTCCAGCACCAGTGACAGTTTGTAAATATCATCTTCCGTGTGATAGAGGTCCAGAGAAAGCTACAATATTAGAAGGGACAAAAAATTACATTGCATGATATTTATTTATTTGACAGAAATGTCATGATAAATATCATTGCATGATATTTATTTATTTGACAGAAATGTCTTCTAAAATTGGCATTTTACGTTGCTGATTTACATTTCAAATTGAAGGTTTACATTCAGTAATTTGAGTGAATGAAGAACAATAAACACACAGCATGCAGAGGTGAAAATGAAATTTAAAAAAGAAAACATTAATCCTGGTGTCCTCATCAGCATCAATGAGACCATTGACTCAATTTCTCAACATTTATTAAGCATCTCCTAGGTGGCACATGCTCAGTTACAGTTGAATGACACTTGATGATTACAGGCTGCAATCACAGACAGATGCATACAATAAGATGAGGAAATGTAACAAATGCAGCCTTACAAGTGTGATTAAAGAACTATGGAAATAAATGAGTATTTAACTAAGTTCCTATTCTTTGAGAGCATTGTGCTAAGTCCTGGTGACCCAAAATATTAGAAAATCACTTCCTGCCCTCAAGGGCCTCACAATTTACTTGCATAAATAGGACCCGAACACAAAAAGATGTGTTCACACCAATGAAAGCAGCAGTGTGACGTGAATCATACAGGAAGGCAGCAAAAAAGATACATGAGGGCTGGGGTATGGGTGCTGGGCGGGCCTGGGTTCAAACACTGAGCCTGCCACAGGCTCTGCAGCCTTTAGCAAGTTTTACTGCCTCTCTGAGACTCAGTGTGTACATCCGTAAAATGGGAATGATGATCAAAGTCCCCACTGAGTCGGGTTTTGATCAGGATCAAATGAAATTACGCAGAGAAAGTACTTCACACAGGGCCTGGTACATAGTGACATCTTCAGAAATGTTATCTGGCGGTGTTGGTGTTATTGTTATTATTATAATTGTTACTAATTATATTGTTATTACGCGTAGGGGCCACTGGCAGTTGAAGTGATCAGGATGGATTTGTGGAGATACTTGTGAACTGGGACTTACCCGATAAGACATGGGTAAATAAAGAGGGAGAGGAAGGTCAGTATAAGCAAGGACAACGTTAGACCAAGATTGGAGAGCACAGATAAAATCTGTAAAGCCTAAAACACACATGTTCCTACTCACCTGAAACAGAAGTAGTCACAGGCTTAAAGTAAGTTCCCACCTGTCCTTCCCCCCAGGACACTCCACAAATCACACCTCTCCATCAGCAACAAAGATAATTAAATGCCAGCTCCTTTCTTTGACTATTTAGCCATGAAAATTTTCCTCTAACAAACTTTGCTAATGGATATGGGTGTGGAGAGAGGGAGAAGAGAAAGGAGGAAGCAAGCGAAGGCTCACAGGCAAAGGGTGTTTTTCAGGAATTTATTTTTTGTTTTACCACCTTTAAAAAAAGAAGTTGGCATCCTAAACTTTTATTTCTAAATCATTCGGCCCTTCAACAAATATTTATCAATCATCTAATATGCACCAGGAAATATTCTAGTCACTGCTCTAGCAGCTGCTGAATACATTTAAGTTAAGGACTTCATATATCAGGTCATGTATTGTTTTACCTATTTTTTGTCACCCGAGGTTTCTAAACAAGAGAACATTGACTTTACATCGGCATCATTTCAGATAATGAAAATCCTGTTCACACAGAACAGATATTGTATTCACCTTCCCCTGAACCGCAATCACTCCTACCTCCTAGGGCTCTGCCTTTTTACAGGAGAATTATCCATATGTCGCAAGCAAACGCCATTAGGATCTAGCCCCTTACAGACAGGAGTGAAGTGCAATGCACAAAAGGAACATTTTGATAGTGACATTGGTCTTATTTGGACAGAGGGAGTCTTTGCAAGTGTAATTAATTAGGGAACATTCCTCTTAGCTATACAGTAAGAAAAATTTGTCATGGAAAATTGGATCTGACACTGGGTCCCTGTGTCAGGAAAGAGACAGGGGTGTGATAGTGGGTCTGTGATGAGCAGGGGACAGCCGCTACTCGGTTATGGCAAATTCTTGCCAGTGTGACATTGGATCTCGAGCTTCCAGCTCTTCTGATTTGTCAAGAGAAGCTAGAAGTCTGCAGTTTTACGTGAACTATTCCAATTTTTAAACACTGACCATTGACAACAAAAAATGTTTTACAATTCCACGGAGCCAAATAAGACACACCGGCCGTGGGCAGTTGCCGCACACCATTTTGTAAATTCCGCAACAGGTAACAGCTGGGCTCTGAGGGGCAGCCCATCTGTCCTCTCCACCTCTGTACCCCTAGTCCCAGCTTGTCACTTCCCACTGTGAAAGTTACATCAATAGCAAACAAAGTGGCTTCTTCCTTCGGAATTCTTTGCTACCATGAGTTAATCCACCTGACTTGGCTGAACTCTGTCCCCAAGTCCTGTGATGACGGGACCAGCATCAGCAGGAGATGGGATGACAGCAGCACGGAAGCATCCGATCAGAAACCACAGAAGCCACATGCTCACTGGGGAGGGGCTCCTCCAAAAGGAACAGAACATCCTTGTGTATTTTCACGTGTAAATGGACGGATAACTGACCCAGGGATGCAAATGCTTTGTTCTTCTCCAAACATCTGCTCTCTACTTATTAGTGGTGTGAACCTGGGCAAGTTATTCACCTTCTTGAGTCTTAGGCTCCTGATCTGTAAAATGGGAATCATGAAAATAGCTCCCTCCCAGGACTGCGGTGAAGATGCAGTGAGCCCATGTGTGTCCTGCGGGGTTTGTTTAGATGGTCACAGAGGCAAGGTTTGGCTCCCAGTCAATGCAGTAGCCAACTTCCACTGGCTTCTGGGTGAACGTAAGGTTGCCCTGGAGGTAACTAAACTCCTGCCACCTGGGCCTTCCAGCCACCGTCCACTTCCTCTCTCAGATCTCTGTGTTTCCAGACCTGCCCAAAGAGCCAGCTGTCCTACTTTTACACACCCTCTGTGTAATATGGGCAGCTTGCCCACGGGATTTCAAGAATATTTGCTTTTGCTAACACACTTTGAGTCTGGTTGTCTCTGAAAAATGTTCCTGTCGTACTGTTCCTGGTTGCTGCATTTAGCAGCCAATCCTTACATCAAGAAGGCTGCAGATTCAGTCTTCATGTTAGGCTCTACAATGGCTTGACTATTAATTATAAAATAAAATGCACTTGGGCATTGAACTACCTCCACTCTCCATTTTTTAAACCATACTTCTTCTTCTTCTTCTTCTTCTTCTTTTTTTTTTAAATGAGACTGTAAAAATACAGGGGCTTTCCAGTTATTTGCATGCACTCAGAATGATAAAAGTAACTGATAGGGCTAAAAATACTATCAAAAGATTCAGACTATTTCATAAACCATGAACCAGAAGCATCAGCTTTTGAAGGTCCTTGTTAAATGAATTGGGATCGCAAGGGAAATCTGCAGATCTTCCCAGAAAGGGGAGCATCCAAATCCCAGCACTTTGGTGGTGCGGTTCTCTGCTGCCTCAGAGACCAAGGACACCGTGACAATAAGGACAGATGGTCCCTGCCCTAGTAGATTTTATCCCGTAATTAACTCCTTTGCTAGACATCCATGAAGAGGGAGAGAAAGAGGTATTATTACATGTGTACAGATGTGAAATAAAGTAAATCAGAAGTCAGCAGCAGGCCCACATTACCAAGCAAATAACCCCCGGGTGGATTGCAGAAGTTTGCCATTTACAAGCCTTTTGTCCTTTATAAATCTTGATTTCTTCTCTTTTAAATAAGGAAGAGGCAGGGGTAACTACCCCCATTGCCCTGAAGACTAGATCACAGGGTTTTTGTGAGAATTTACCAAGGAAGTGTTTGTGAAAAGTGCTATGAAAGCTGTAATCAAACATTAGGAGAAAGTTCAGCCCTCTCCATTGACTAGGCACATGATAACTGCTGATTGACTTAACCATTCCCTTTTTCTACCCTCCAGGCTCTCAATCATATATTGGTTGCCTCACTTGGCATCACGGTTAGAGGAAAACAATCACTTTAGGCAAAAAGTTTAGTTAGAGCTCTGGGAAAAAATGAATCTCCTGTTCAAGTGCTGTGTGGATGGACGTCCTCATGTGCATTCGGGCGACTGCAATCCATCCTATGGTTCTAATCCAAGTATGTTCTGTTCTTCATAAAGTGGGCACTGGCTCCAGAGAACACATGATAGAAGTCTCCTCAGTTTTCCTTTTTTATTTGAGACAAAGTTTCACTTGGTTACCCTTGGTAGAGTGCCATGATGTCAGAGCTCACAGCAACCTCAAATTCTCGGGCTCAAGCGATCCTCTTGCCTCAGCCTCCTGAGTAGCTGGACTACAGGCACCCACCCCAACGCCTGGCTGTTTTTAGAGACGGGGGTCTCACTCTTGCTCAGCTGTTCCCAAACTTAAGAGCTGAAGCCATCTACCTGCCTCGGCCTCCCAGAGTGCTGAGGTTACAGGCATGAGCCACTGCGCTGGGCCCTCAGTTCTCATATTGAAGAGATTAACTCATCAGTGGTCAGAAAGAATGAATGTAGATTCCCATGCACTGAACTTTCTCCTTGGTTATGGACAAGAAAGGATCTTGGTTTTATGTAGAAACTGGCTTGATGTCCAGTCACTCACACACAGCATTGAGCCCCTGATGAGCCACTGGGCTGGCACACGTGCAACCAGGTTGACACTTGATTCCTTACTCTGAGGGCTCCACCATTCCTTATATCTGGTGATGCATGGAAGTTTAGAGCTAAGACCTCAAAAATGAGCACAAAACCCTTATGAAAAAGCCAAAGTCAAGGCTAGTTAGCAAGGAGACAAAGTTTAACAACCACAGAGGCAGGGCTAAAGGCAAGCTCTCCCATCTAGGATTTTGACCCTGCTCTATGCTATTAATATATAACACTGATGTTATCAGATATGGGGGCTTGGTGGCTTCTAAATTTTCCTTCAAAGAGAGAGAAAGAGAAGAGGTGTTCTAGCATCCTTTTTATTTTTTCTTTACTTTCTAGCAAAAATAAATCTTTTCTTAGCTTTTATTTTTAGAGTTTACCCTTGAAATTTCATTGAAAATCTTTCATCACAGTAAGATGACACTTCCCTACATTGACCTCCCTAAGTTGACCTAATTTTCATAGACTGGACGTGTACCATGTGTGCATATCAGTGCAGCAGGCCTGGTTCCTTCTGGTGACCACCTCGGTATGTTGACCAGTTTGCTACAGTCCCTTGAGTGGTCAACTTACAGAGGTTCTACTGTATTTCACTAAATATCCATTTGTTTGTCATAGTGTTGCTTGCTACCTTTATAACTCAAAATTAATTTCCCTACTCCGTTACTGTCTTTTCCAAGATGAGAAGTCACCCAAATGTAGGCACCTGCTCTGGGGAAAATATGTTCAACCTGAGGCTCCACTCTAAGACCAGTCTGCAGACGTCACCTGTTGTGGGTTTTGCTGTCTGTCTGGGGCTGCAATTCTGGTCACTTATTCATGGAAACAGATTTGCATGGCAAAAGATTGATAAATGCAGGTGCTTGGATTATTATGAGCAGGGTCTTATTCCCCCAGTAGAGAATGTCTGTGTGTGTACCGTTGGCCACACAAACCCCCTGAGATTTTTTTTCTATTCTCAATATTGAATTGACGGCAACTCAGTATTGTAGTCAAATTTCAGATACTATAGTTATAAACCCAAACAGGGCTATTGCACCTCTACCTGCAGGGAGGTGAGGGAGAGAGAATTGAGTTATGCTTCTTCCTCACACAAGGAAGCAGTCAATGGGAGATGTTCTCTTTTACACACATGCTACGTCCCAAAAGTTCCAGGACCTAGAGACCAGCTAAACATGTCATGTATGCCACGGTTGTCCAAAAAACATATGTGGTAGATGAATTTCTTTGGTCTGAGTCACATTACTTCTAAATACAGCATGCAATTCGTCTACTGGGTTCTTAAAATACGCCGTGTTCTGTGAGAGTTGCTAGGGATGTGATGTATAGGCAGGTAATTAGAAGAAAAGATGTGATGCAAACTGATACCTCTATGGTGAAGGAAAATACAGTTTTTCCTTATTCCCATTTCCTTATTATGGCTTTGGAGGAGAGCAGAGAAGGCTCCAGAATGATAGAGGCTTTTGAATTTGAACTGGCCACAGGAATGGAAAGGGATGAGATTTTTCAAGAAAGCACAGAGACCAGGAAGTAGAAGGCAGCCTTCCATGATGGAAAGTACAGCTCCAGGACTCAAAGGCAGGTGTGCTGGGGGACGGTGATGACAGACGCGGCTGGCTGATGGTCAGAGAGCTGAAGGACCTCAGATGCTGCCGGGAACGACATCCTGGTGGCTGGGACAGGGAGATCACAGAGAAGGCCCTTGCATTCCTGCAGGTTTCAGCTAAAGCAGCACAGTAAGGATAAAGAGAAGCAGATGATTTGAGTGATGAGCTGGATGCATGTGAGGAAGGAGAGTGAGGGCCGGACGCTGGTCTGGAGGAGCCTGCCTAAGAACTGCAGAAGCGGAGCTATACCACCAGAGACTGGGCCCCTCTGAACAAAGAGAAATTTTTTTGCCCCGCAATTTGCTATGGGTGTGAGGTTTCTTTCCCCTTGTCCTTCGAGATTTCTTCTCATCTACTGATCCTGAAACAAGTTTTTCCCCAGAGGGAATTGCTGGCACACATCCTCCCATGTTCCCTGAAAGTGAGGAGCAGTGGAGTCGATCAGCACCAACTCAGCCCCTTGGGACTCACCGTGAGCAGGTTGACCAAGTCCATGTTGGGTTCTAAGTGGGGAGAGGCGCTCTGCAGGGAGACCAGTTCACTCAGGGTGACGGAGAGCTGGTGCATTTTCACAATGTTCACTTTGTTCTCCTCAGTCCAGTCGGGGAAAATGACATGGACTGCTATCAAGTCTTTCAAGTGTACTCCAAGAATGGGGATTTTGAAGCCATCGCAGTCAGCAAAGGCCTTGCGGTAATTGCAGTAATTGCCGTTGGAGGAGACTAACTCTGTCATTTCATTCCAGTTCTGGGAACAGATGGAAAAGTAGAATTTTCAGGCAGGCAGTCTTCCCTTCTGCCCATTCCTGGGCCCTGCAATGCGTGGCTAGGAAATTCCTCAGCTACTGAGAGAAGTATCAATTGCACCGATGTTGATGCAGAAAAATATTAACCAGGAAAAAGAAAGCTAGAAAAATGTGCTAGGCCTGGCTGTGAGTTGGGCAGGCTCTTCTATTCTGTTATAAAATGGAAACAGCCGCCTGCACCTCTGTGTGGCCTCTAGGGATGTTGGGATCCCCACAACTATGATATGTTAGATGGCGTCATGCTCATGAACATGTTACAGTCTACAAATTCAAACACATAGCATATTAAAATTTCTTAGTTGTTCTAAGAAAGTTGCATCCTAGATATTACTTGAAGTTAACCTAGGACACTATGGGGTAGGAAAAGTTGCACTGAGGAATGAGATAGCTGTGGTCTGGACTCCACTCACTAACTAGAAGGGTGACCTTGAGCAAGTCACTACACTTTTTGAGGGGGCTCAGTTTCCTATAAGAAAGAGAAGTTCAAATATATAATTAAAAAATGGGTGGTTCCAACTCTTTGAAAGCCTCTATCAGATTTTTATTCTTTACAACATTTAAAAATTTTCTTTGCTTTTCACTTGAAATTTAATACAAAGCTAAAAGAAAATAAAACCCTTACAAAATGAGTCCCATCGTACTTGGAGGGAGTACAGAGTTTGAGGTCAGACAATGTGCTTCTGTGGCTTTCTTTCTCTGGTCTATATGGACAAGTCATTATTGGTTGCTTAACAGTAACTAGACCTTCCTCATAGTTCCCAACTTTGATTACTCTCTCCCAAATCACCCCATGTGACTCAGACAAAACTGTTTTCATTCCCTGGACCAAGAATGGGTTCTGACTTTACCATCTGAGTAATCCCACCCCTCTGGTTTGTCATTGGTCCAGGAATACAAGGTTAAGCCAATAGTACATTGTATTCTTCTGGCTACTGTTATTGGTCCAGAGGTAGACACATGATTTAAGATGGCTCAATCTGTTGAAAAAGATCTTTAATTCTATGGGGGAAGTGAGAAATGTTCCTTATATTCAACTTTCATGAACAAGGGAACATAATTTCCCTGTTGCTGCAGACAGTACAACCAGGAGGGAGGCCAGACTGATGAAACAAATCAACAAAGACCCCTGGTCCTCAGAGGAAGGCAAAGCAATGAGTCAGAGCTCTGACCAGACCCTGCCCAGGATCTTTTCTGACTTTGGACTTCCAGTTATGTTAGACAATACAGTTCCTTATTGTTTAATCAATTTATAAGTTTTTCCTTTTTCTTTTTCATCTCAAGCCAAAAGTGTCCTCATTAAAATAGCAAAATACACTCTTACAAGAGAATATTTTCATAAAGATGCTCCTTTTTTGCTTTATCAGGAAAACAATTATTATTGTGGTCTAAAAATAAATATGGCAGAAAAGATTGATTTGGAAAATGATCACTGTCTTTAAATATATATGTATATATATTTTATCCTGATAATTCATCTATAAATCCAAGGATTTCTATACAAAGTCTATGTCTTCCCCTTCCATGATATCTTCCAACATGCTAAGCACACTGTTATGAATAGAGTGGGCATTCAAGGATTTTATTTCAGGAGGGTAGGGTAAGAACCACAGTAGAACCTCCAGACTTGACCACTTCCTTACATTGACCATTTCCTTAAATTGACCTAATTTTCAGAAAGTGCACATGCACCACATGTACTTGATGGAAGTACCTTGTGGAGACCACCTCTGAATGCTGACCAGCTTGTTATAGTCCCTTGGGTGGTCAACTTACAGAGGTTCTTCTGTCTTATTCACCTTGTAACCTCTGTAACACAGGGACTGTCACACAGCAAACACCACTTGCTGAATATTTACAACTATAATATGTTAACAGTATATCAAAGCATTCTATCTATCACCACTTCTAACTTGTTTTCCAGGTGGACTCAGCTGGTTAGCTATTGCCTTTCTACTTTGTGCCCCATATGTAACCTGCCCACAGTTTTAGAGGGAAATTTTCCCACTTTGAGTGTTATCTGTTAGGAATATATCAAACCTAAGCAATTTATGAATGAATACTGTAATTATGATTAAGACCAAATATACTATACCTTTGTAACTTCTGAGGAAAGATGAGAATGGGTCTCTTTGAGGCGTGAAATGGAACTATGACTAAGGCCTCCCACCACCGCCATCAGTGTGTTAAAATTTTTGAGCTGAAGGAGCTTCTGCAATGAAAATGTTAACATCAGTACTTTGTAAGGCTTTTTGAACTATTCAAAACTTTCTGTATTACAGGCGAATGCACGCACAATTATAATATCAAGGACCAAGGAAAAAGTAGCATTGAGTTAAAATGAAGCACGAACAGAATCCATCAGAAAAATATATCAATTATTTCACAGAAAAGTAGCTATATTAAAAATTTCTAAGCATTGCCTTTTGAAAGCAATTTTCTTGCCTGAGAGAAGCATAATTTAGACATCAGTGAGTAGTAAACTGTCCTATGCCTTTACATTAGGAAAACTAAATTTCTTCAATAACTTATCGTGATAGAGGGAGTGAACACCTTGAATCTGAGGACCACAGTCTGGTTACCAGACATACCTTTGCAACATTGATAAACTTTGTGATGACTTCTGCCCTTTGCTGAGGGGTTGGTTTGCTAAGAACCATCAACTGGACCCACTTAGAGATTCCATTAAATAAAGCAATAGATCTCTCCAAGGTTGGATTATTCTCCAGGCAGCCATGGATGACATAGCTCTGATAATCGGTGAACTAGTGAAGGAAGATTCAGAGATTCTGAATTACAATGGAGACTTTACAAAATTAAAAATAAGAATATTGCAGGGAAGAGGTGAGATATTGTTTCATGACAACATAATAATTTCTTTCATTTCACATTTATAATGACATCCTACAAGTTTGAATAGATGTGTTCCTTTATAATATTATTTTGCTGCATTTCAAACCCCACTCTTCATACCCCTCATCCCCACACACAGACATACACTACAACACATTACAGTGTTGCTGGGGGAGGAAAGGGCAAGATTCAGAGTCATAGTCCAGTAGTTTCAAATGTACTGGAGCATAAGATCACCTGGGGTATTTGCTAAAATGCTGGTTCCTGGGAACTCCCAAGATCAGAAAGAGCAGTATTTCCAGAGGAAGAACCTAAGAATCTCCATTTTTCACACACAACCAGGGATTCCAAAGATCAGGCGAGTTAAAGCTATGATGGCATATACAATAAAAGAGAGGAAATGAATCTAAATACATGTACAATGATTTCACATTAGAACCATTTTGTAAAGTTGTTTCAACAGAAAAAAAAAAAAAAGGATAAGAAAAACTAACAAAGTAAGTCAGCTTTTTAGGACACAGACACATTTTAAGAAAGTTAGTTTAGCATGGGCTCGGCGCCCATAGCACAGTGGTTATGGCGCCAGCCACATGCGCCGAGGCTGACGGGTTCGAGCCTGGACTGGGCCAGCTAAATAGCAATGACAACTGCAACAAGAAAATAGCCAGGCATTGTGGCAGGCACTTGCAGTCCCAGCTACTGAGAAGACTGAGGCAATAGAATTGCTTAAGCCCAAGAGTTTGAAGTTGCTGTGAGCTGTGATGCCACAGGACTCTACTGAGGGTGACATAGTGAGACTCTGTCTCAAAAAAAAAAAAGAAACAAAAGGAAAGTTAGCATGGATTTCATCAAATATTAATACATAAAAGAGCCTTTCATCATATAAACAGTACAGAGGGTTCCTTTGCACGGCCTGCCTATGGGAGTCCTTAAGCTCCTCTCCATGTAGGATTACCTAGTGATAGAATGAATGTCTTTCAGAAATTCAGGCTTCTAACCAAGACGGTCTTCTTTGAGAGCCGTATTATAATTAATTCCCTGGCACCTTGGAAAAGAAGGAAGAGCAGTGACCTCCCCAGACCTTGGTGAGATAGAGCAAAGCAAAATGATTGCTGATTGTGAACCAATGTGGAAGTATTATCATAACAAGAAGATAGCGAGTACACAGCCAAGAAGAAACCATAGTCCAGAAAGAAAAAAAAGGAAATTAGAGAAGGAAAAAGATCATCAAAATGAGTAGGAAAGAAAAGTTTAATTCAGGCTGTCTATCTCTGGTACAGAAATAATATGATGTTGAGAATCTTCTTAAAGCCTACAATTCCTATTTTCAACCTACACGCATAATTAGGCATTTATACAAATCCCAACCAAAACAACTCTTTTTCTCCCAAAAGAAAGGTTCTAGAAAAACATGTTCACTTCGGAGAAGTCAATGAAAGTAAATCAACCTTGAATGGTGAAATCTCCATTGAGTATTTAGAAAAATCATGCTTTAATCCCATGAAAGGAGACATTGAAAATAGTGACAGAAATATAGTTCTTGAGCCATAAAATAAAGACAGAGGGATTAAAAAGGATTAAAAGGGATTGTTCCTGTGAATTAAGGGCACTTTTCCAGGGGAGCATGGTGAGAGAGGCTGCCAACACTTCAGAGTTTGAAAATGTGGCTCTTGGGAAAGTTGGCATCGTGGTTGTTATCTTTGGAAGAAGAAATGTCAGGTTTCTTACTGAGATCCTTCTAAAAGATTTATGCTCCAGAAAAGTAAGGTGCTCAGCCAATTCAATGGGCTCCAGATGGTCAAACAGCAGACAGGCTTTTCCCTTCTTGGATACTTTTTTCCTCTGTGTGACTCTTCTCATCCAGTCATAGGAAGGACTGTAAAAGAAGGAGTCTGGTCAATGTGCTGATAGCCCATTTCACTCGATGGAAGTTATTAACCTACTGACTCTGTAACTTTTGGCCTGTTTCCAGGAGCGTGTGCAAAATACAGGCCCTTTCTTATCAGAAGACAAAACTATTGACCAATAGCCAACAGAACATAAACTTTGAGTTGTTTTTCCAGACACAGAGGGTTTTGCACTGATCCACCCAGAATCTCTGACTTGATCTTTGTGTGACCAGCAAGGTCTACATCAGCAGTTCTCAACCCGTGGGTTGTGACCCACAGGAACTGTATTAAAGGGCCGTGGCATTAGGAAGGTTGAGAACCACTGGTGTAGATTATAAGGGAGAGATCAGGTTCTGTATATAATTTTAAAAGTTTATCAGAATGTAGATGGTGATTTAAGGCACATGGAAACTATCAGAACTTGTGGTTCTCATACTTCAATATAACATGAATTCTCTGAAAAGCTTGTTGCAGAGACAGAGGTCTGGACCTTACTGCCAGAGATTCTCATTTACTAGGAATGAACCTGAATAAGATGTATTTTTCACAAACATCCCTGATAATTCTTGGATCATTCACTGTTGATCACTGTTGAAGAAATTTTCTAGGAAGATAGAATCGGGTATGAATGCCTAACACAAGAGCACACATTTGCAGGATGGGTAACCATATTTAGGATCATCCAATAGTTTCCTGTGTGCAGTTAGCTAGTTGATATGAAACTAGCCTAACTACACCAAGTTCCTAATATCTGAACTAACCAACTCATGGCACAACTATGGTCAATATCCATAAGGTGGTGGTTCTGAGGTCAACCTCAGAAGCACTGTGGGACAGGAGTTCTGGGCTTCTCAATGTTAATTATGAATCACCTGGGGATCTTTAAAGTGCAGATTCCAGTTCAGCAAGGTTAGGTTGGGGGCCCCAGTGTCTGCAGTCCTGCTGAGCTCCCAGGTGAGGCCAATGCTGCTGATCACACTGTGTGTAACAAAGTCACTGGAGACATTAACTAGATTCAGCTTCCAAAACTAAGGACAGAGCATCTCCTGTGTTGCCAATGTTTGCACATGCTATCTGATGTACTTCTTAATAGTTCTTAATAGTCCCATGAGAAAGGTACTACCCCCATTTTACAAATAAAGAAACTTCAGCTTGGAGAGATGAACTGTGTCCACTATGGCCATATTCTCTGCAACACGGCTTTCCTTACAGAGCAACCTTAATTAATTTGGAATGGTTATGGATTCAGGACAAGTGGGGTCATCTCTACTCCCTCCCCCAAACAGTGGGTTCTTCAGGTTAGAAAGATGCTTGTGCCCCCCTTACATGCTGGATATGTCGAGGAGGCCAATATGTTTCTCATATCCTAGTTGACTAGCTACTTCTTGGAATTCCTCTGTCATGCGAATTAAACCAAGGTCCAAATTAAACTCTGCTGGAAACTTCAGAATCCAGTACCTGAAAGGTATCAAATATATATATATATTTTTTTTAATTTATTTTTTTCTTTCTACTTTTTATTTATTTATTATTAATTAATTAATTAATTAATTTTTATTGTTGATTCATTGAGGGTACAATAAGCCAGGTTATACTGATTGCATTTGTTAGGTAAAGAACCTCTTGCAGTCGTGTCTTGCCCCCAAAGGGTATGGCACACACCAAGGCCCCACCCCCTCCCTCCTTCCTTTTCTCTGCTCTTCCTTTCCCCACCCCTCCCTCCTTCTTTCTCTCTCTGCTCTCCCCTTCCCTCACCCCCACCGTGCCCTTAATTTTAAATTTTATTCTTTTTTTTAATTTCAGATTAATGTGAGGGTACAAACAGTTAGGTTATAGTGTTTGCATGTGTTAGGTAAAGTCCCTGTTGTGGTTACGTCCCACCCCTAGAGAGTGTGCCATACACCCTTCCATTGTGCCCAGTAGGTGGGAGCTTTCCAACCCCCCTCCCTCTTCTCCTCTCCCCAACTTGAGTTTGAATTGCGTTTTTCTCTTGGGCATCAAATATTTTTGACAGCTATGAGATGTCAAGTTAGACCTCTACGGACACAATTGTACCATTTTATAGGCTACATTTAACACTGAATGCAGGACCATAATTTGAATTAGCCATTTCCTATCCCCCTTCCATGATATTGAGTCTCTTTGCTCTCCTCCCATCAAAAACTACTCTCATTCTTAACCTCTCTTTCTGACTCTGTCTAGAACCACAGCAGAGAGTAAATCCTTCCCTTAATTCATGGCAAGGAGGTGGGAATGTGGGTGGTGAGGGAGTAGAAGAAAATGAGTTTATCCCTTGTAGTTTCATTCCCTACTCATATTTATTTAATACCACAACTTGAACTCTAGTCCAGTTTTAACACAGTCAATAAAAAGGGAATCTGAGTAGCTTCTATTGTCAAACTAGGTCTGCTAATTGGGGAAAAGGAAAATTGTCAACAATTCCAGAACCAGAAATGATAAGAAGCTAAAGTATATTTACCTCATGAAGTAGCAGATCTTTAATCGAAACTCATCACAGCGCTCTCCACCGGCATTCCTATACGTACCCCAGTTAA
The DNA here is from genome assembly GCA_963574355.1 of Loris lydekkerianus. Taxonomy (NCBI): domain Eukaryota; kingdom Metazoa; phylum Chordata; class Mammalia; order Primates; family Lorisidae; genus Loris; species Loris lydekkerianus. The sequence continues at coordinate 12,579 of CAUYPK010073434.1, read as the reverse complement.
AGAAACCTTGCAGCTTGTGTTCTTTGCACACACCCGCAGCCGTTTCATTAGTTCCTATGAAATCCTAACGACAGGGCCATACTGGGGACATTTGGATCATATGAACTCTCAAATAGGGAGAGAAGTGGGTTCTGAGGACTTCTACAGTGAAGAACTGAAACTTTATTTCTATTCATAATAGTTCTGAGACATAATTTTTGGTCCGAAAGAAAAGCCACTGATAAAATTAGTTTTACCTTCCTGAGCACTTACTAGCCAATACCTGCCAAAGGTAATTACGATTACACTGTCTAACGATACATAATTAAAATGAGCAGTATGCAGAAGAGTTATGTTAGCCAAAAAATACTTGGTTTAGGACTAATGCCATCTACAATTGTGCAGCGCGTAACAAGCAGGACCATGGATGTGACTGTGGCGATTTTAATGGAGCTAAAAAAATTCCAAATGCTGAGTGATATCATAACCATTATAAAGTTGTAGCCCAGCTTTTGTAGGGAGGTTGGTGTAAATGAAATTACTGCTCGTTGAGTCATTTTAAAGTCTTGTACATACAATCATGAACAGTGTATTGTATTTGATAATAATAAAAAACAGCTATGTTACTGGTTTATATGTTTATTACATTTTTTGTTGTAATTTTCAAGTACTCCTATTTATATCTTATTTTATTTAAGACCGAGTCTCACTGTGTCACCCTGGGTAGAGTGCCATGGCATCATAGCTCACGCCAACCAACAACTCTTAGGTTCAGATGATCCTCTTGCTTCAGCCTCCTGAGTAGTTGGGACTACAGGCACCTGCCACAATGCCCGGCTAGTTTTTCTATTTTTAGTAGAGATGGAGTCTCGCTCTTGCTCAGGTTGATCTCAAACTCTTGAGCTCAAGCAATACTCCTGCTTCAGCCTCCCAGAGTGCTAGGGGGAGTATTGAGCTATGAGCCACCACGTAGATTTATATATATTTATATTTTTAAATATTTATATATTTTAAAGTTAGTTGTAAAACAGCCTCAGGCAGGTCCTTCAGGAGGTATTCCTAATGAAGGCATGGTCATCATAGGAGACGACAGCTCCACTCATGTTACTGCCCCTGAAGACTTTCCAGTGGGATGAGATGTGGAGGTGGAGGACAGCGGTACTGATGATTCTGACCCTGGGTAGGTCTAGGCTAATGTGCATGTTTGTGCCTTAGTTTTAGCAAAAAGAAAAAGTTTAAAAAGTAAAATAAAATGGATTTTAAATAGAAAAAAGCTTAGGGAATAAGGATATGAAGAATGAAAATATTTTTCATTGTACAAATAGCTGTACAATGTTTGTGTTTTAATCTAAGAATCATTATAAGAGTCAAAAAGTTTAAAAACTTAAACATTTATTAAAAAGGGCAATTAATTATTAAAAAAAGGGAAAGTAGTTTTTATAAATGTAACGCAGCCTAAGTGGCCAGTGTCTGTAAAATCTGTGATGGTGTACGGGAAGATCCTAGGCCTTCCCAGTCATCGCTCACTCACTGACTCACCAGAGCAACTTCCAGTCCTGCAAGCTGCATTTATTGTGTTTATATATGTGCTCATTTTTTATCTTTCTCATTGTATTATACACTGTATTCTTCCATGTTTAGATACACAGATACATGCCATGATGTTACAATTGCCTATATGTTCCCTATGGGAACATGCTATACAGGTGTATAGCCTGAGAGCAGGAGGTTACACCAGTTGGTCTAGGTGTGCAGTAGCTGTGGAAGTTTGTGTAAGTACATTCTGTCACGCTCCTGCAATGACTTAACTGCCTAATGATGCATTTCTTACAACATATTCCCATCTCTAAGTGAGGCATAACTGTGTACGTACTCTTAATTTCTTTTTCCTTCTTCCTTACTTACTTTTTCCTTCCTTCCTTCCTTCCTTCCTTCCTTCCTTCCTTCCTTCCTTCCTTCCTTCTTTCCTTCCTTCTTTCCACCCTCCCTCTTTTTTCCCTTTCCTTCCTTTCTTTTTCTTTTTCTTTTCTTTTCTTTTTTTTTTTTTTGAGACAAGAGTCTTACTCCATTACCCAAGCTAGTTCACAGCAACCTCAAACTCCTGGGCTCAAGCCATCTTCCTGCCTTAGCTTCACAAGCAGCTGGGACTACAGGTGCCTGCCACCTTGCCTGGCTAATTTTTCTGTTTTTGGTAGAGACGGGGTCTTGCTTTTGCTCAGCCTGGTCTCAAACTCTTTAGCTCAAATAATCTTCCTGCTTCGGCCTCCCAAAGTGCTTGGATTACAGGTGTGAGCCATCATGCCTGGCCTCTTTCCTTCTTTTCTTGAGACATAGTCTTGTTCTGTTACTCCGACTAGAATGCAATGGTGCAATCATAGTGCACTGCTCCTTGAACTCCCAGACTCAGGCAATTCTCCAGCCTCAGCCTCCACATTAGCTAGGATTACAGGCATGTGTCATCATACCTAGAGGACAGTTTTTTTTTAAAACTTTTTTTTAAGATGGGGTCTTGCTATGTTGCTCAGGCTGATCTCAAACTCCTGGCTTTAAGTGGTCCTCCCACCTTGGCCTCCCATAGTGTTGGGATTATAGGCGTGAGCCATCATGCTTGGCCTCTTATTTCATTCTTAATATTTGAAAATGCTATTGTTCAGGTACATTCATATACAAGTTGTGTTTTTTTTGTGTGTGTATGTGACAAGTCTCACTTTGCCACCCTTGGTAGAGTGCCATGGCACCATACCTCATAGCAACCTCTGACTCTTAGGCTCAAGTGATCCTCTTGCCTCAGTCTCTCAAGTAGCTGGGACTACAGGTACCCCCCACAATGCCAACATAGTTTTTTTTAGAGGTGGGATCTCACTCTTGCTCAGGCTGGTCTCAAACTCATGAGCTCAAGCAATCCATCCACCTCGGCTTCCCAGAGTGCTAGGATTACAGGTGTGAGCCACCATGCCCACCCCATGTGGGATGGTACTTCTTTGTACTCTTTTAAATAAATATTTGTGGAGCTCCTGCTATATTTTAGGCACTGTGGATATAGAGTGAGCAAGGAATCCAAAGACAGGAACATTTAAAGAAACACTGATTCACAGGCATCTTCAACTTTTACACAATCTGTGGTTTCCCATACCAAACTTTACTCGGCCTAAATATAGTTTTTTATTGGTTATTTCCTACACCAATGGCCATACTAAGGTGGGAACATTCTTTGGATAATGTCTGGATCATGGAAAAGGTGGCACCAGAGAGTCTCAATGCCCTTCATCCTTCCCTATGTTCTATCCTTCCACGGTGAGACCCACAAGACCCTTGGACCCCGGGGACTAGCATCTTGCTTATTTCCATGGACCTCGACTCTGGATGAATAACCCCTTACCCTCTCTAACATCCCCTTCTGCTCTGAGTTTGGGGAAGAAACGGGAAGAGGAAGAAGCTTGAATTGAACAGGTAGATGCTCCACTTGGCCCAGGCAGCCTCGGCAGGCCCTAATAACAGGTGATGGACCCTCTCCCTAAGGATTCCCCTGCCCTGTAGGGGTTTTCAGTCATCTCTAGGGCCCCCCAGGCTCAAAGAGGCCAGAGACTGTAGGAACCAACATTAGAGACTTTATAATAAACATTAGATGTCAGAGAATAAAACCTGTTTACAAACGGGAGACTGAATTTTCAGTCATTTGGCTTTCAACCACTTTTCAGGGCTGCCTGATGTACAAAAGTGGTGAACTGTGAACAGCCCTCCTATAGAATGCAGTTTCTAACTCTGTGGGTTTCATTTGGTCATTGTTTTTTTAATGTCAGAAGAAAATCTAAAATTAGTACCAACCAACAAATTACAATAAACTTGCTAGAATATTCATAATGGCTTGGTGTTTGTGCCTGAACCAGAGCATATTATTTTGGCTGGCATTTCCAAATGATTAAGCTGTATCCTCTATGCCTACCATTCTGTCATTCTAGAAGAAATAAATTAGGTCTTGGATCATGTGAAACATTCATTCATTGTACTAACAGCAGAATATTTAAGACAAGTTAGAAACATTCAGCGTACGGTTCCTGTTTCATTTTACGTCTAAGTGATTATTTTCAAGCATAGCCAAAACATGCAGATGGATAGTCAACTATGTGGCCCATTACCCAGATGTTTTGTCTAGACATCTACATATATTAACAAAACAGCTGGATAACTGACTGAAGACTGTTTATTCTTCTTAATTTTCTGGCTTTGGATAGACAGTCTATCTAAATATAGAAGTTGATTTATGATGGTAAAAATTACACAGTAGTTGAAAAGATATATGCAGAGAAGTTTTTCTGCCAATTCAGTGGAAGATAAATACCATCGGTGCATCAGTAGAACTATTCTTGGCAAGTAACTATTATTCAGCTCTCCATTGTCATCTGTTTAAAAAAATAAAACAAGGGGTGAGGAGATAACAGGGCTACTCTTTACTTTTTCCAATATCTTTAGAGAACTAACAGTGTCAAAAATTTCTCATAGAATCAATTTCAGCTAGTATTTCCTTGCCAGTTAAGGTGGGTGAGTCTCACCCTTCCTTACAGTTGACAGATTTAGCAAATGAAAACATGACACCCAGTTAAATTTGAATTTCAGATGGACAATAGTTAATTTTTAAGTATGTCCCAGGCTTTATTTAAGATGTATTTATATTAAAGATGTTGTTTATCTGAAATTCAAATTTAATCAGTCATCTTGTATTTTATCTGGCAACCCAGAGTTAATGGTTTAACTCTGATTGTTAAAGTGATCAATTCAACAAATAACTCCAGCTTGACTCTCTTTGCACAAGAAATAATCCAAAATGCTGAGGTGGGTACAAAAGTAATAATACAAAAAGCGTAAAGCTGTAACGTCTATGATCTAGTAAGAATGAGAAGACATGAGCAAATATTCGATGCAGTACGTTATTTTACCTACACCGTCCTGAGTCAAAGGACCGTGAAATCCACACAACAGCATATACTACACAAATGTGCCAGAAGAAATGTGAAGGGCCGGTGAGAGGGCGCAGGAAGCTACCAGTGTTCCTGACAGGAGAGATTAGGAAGGGTGTTAGGAACCCAACATTGAGATAAGCCCTGAAGCAGAAGGAATTTGGCAAAGACGTGGAGGTAGAAAGGTGCATGGAATGTTTCAGAAACATTAAGTAAACTGTTTGGGGCACGAGCTGAGTGCAGTGCAGGAAAGGAAACCCAGACAGCAGTGAAACTAGAGAGTCTGGGGTCAATCCACAGACCTCAAATGCCAAGGTTACAGAGACTAAACTCTGTCCCACAAGCAGCTCACGCTTGGAGCGGGGAGGTGAGTGTGTGTCAGTGTACAAAGGGGTGGAGGAGGACAGGCTCATACCAAACATCTCGATGCACGCACTCAGCAGCTCGTCCAATGTGGCTGCTTTCCCAAGGCCACTGGACCCCATGATTATTTAGCCGTTGTCAAAATACCAGAGACATTTTCAACATCAGATGGACCATCTCCATACTCCATGCAAGTCGGGGATGACTGGTGTGACTGGCGGTGACCTCTAGACTTGGTTGTACTTCAAGAAAACTCTAAAGAAACAAGAAAAGAAAGTTAGTAGACTCCACTGGACCATTGCTTTCCTACCCAAAAAAGATAATGACTTCCACAGACTATATCTTTCTACGAGAAAAGTGTCTAAGTGACTGAGATTACAACAACTGCCATAATGGTAAAATGCCGGCTATCCTGTCCCTGAGCATGGAAGGTGCCTGCAGATGACAGAGATGTTCCCTGTGAAATGCCATCCACACTCACAGCTGAAAGTTTTCTGATACAACATTTTACATTTTCTTCATGTTCTTAAGTGATAAGACATTCAAGAATATTATAAACGTTGCTTGGTTTGATATTAATATAATACTTATATAAGTATATATGGAGATAAATTTTAAAATACAAATATATTTACAAACATTATCCTTGGTGATTATATAAATGTTCAACAACATTTAAAACTGTTCAAAAACTGTAAAAAAAATTCTGTTGGCCTAATTTCTCTTATAGTAACATTATTCTTAGCAGGAGTAAGAATATTAATAATATTATAGTTGATTAAACACTCACATTATATGCTAGGTATCATACCAAATGCTTTCTACATGTATGTTAGCCGACCTGACCTTCACAAGAATGCTGCGAGGTAGGGATTAAATCATAATTAAATTATATTTATTAAATTATATTATATTAAATTCCCAGTTTACAGATGAGGTCATGGGATTCCCAGAGATCCAGCAACTCCACACAATTATTAAAGCCTAGAATTAGGCTTTAATTATAAAAGACATCTTTCTCCTTTTATTACTCACTCCCCCCAAGTGCGGATATCACAAACTGCTCTAATTTTGCCTCCCCCCCCCCCAATTTAGTATGAAGAATGTAATCCTCAACACCATCTCAAGAAGCTATCCCATTTTACAGAACTGTCAAGGGGAAAATGGGATTGAAGATAGCCTCTTATAATTGCTTATACTAAAAGTATCTTGTCAGGGAAGACACCATCACTTTATTACAGAGATTAGGTCCCTGATGCCAGACCTACGTAGGACTGGGAGAAGAGCGAGGCTGTCATGATATAAAACATTCATCCACTTTGGACAATGTAGTAGGCAAATGTGGCTGTTGAGGGTCCATTTTGTGACCTGTGGGAAGTCAATGTTTATTTTACTCACAAACTTTATTTACTCACCTGGCAATTATTGAGCACCTGCCCTATGCCAGACCCTAGGTTAGGCATTGAAGCTGCCAAGATGAACATTTTCCCTTCCCTATCTTCACTGGGCTCACAGTCAACTTCAGAAAGAAAGACGTGAACCAATAGGAAAAAGATCCAATGCCCATATGTAAATGGTTGCATTAGTTCAGTGAGACCACTGAAGGGTGATGTTTGAGTATGTTCACCAGGCATATAATGCTGGAGAAAAAAATGCTTACTGTCTACCTGTTCTGTGAAAGAACCATATTCTTGCCCTAAAGGAACCACTCCTAGAGCATAAAAAGAGGGGTGATTTTAAGTATGCCATAAAAATAACGGCGACACGGGATCAATGATATTCCATCGGTACAGCTCAAGTGATTTGCAAAGGGGATTATTAGTGTCATCTGGAAATGACACTTTCATATCTCTTAATGAGGTTACCTTATCAGTAAGGCCTTTACAGGCCACACTATTTAAATAACAACACCACCTCTCCCTTGGCATGCCCTACCTCCCTTCCTGGATTTATTTTTTTCATAACACTTACCACCATCTGACATAACTAAATATTATACATGTTTTTTTTTTTTAAATCTTTCTAGTGCCATAAACATAAGCTTCATGATTGCAGGGATTTTTTGTGTTTGTTCCCTGGCATACTCCTCAATGACTAAGGTTTTGCTTTTTACACAGAATACACTCAAAAAGTATTTGTCGAATTACTGAATGAGTAAATTAGTGGATAAAGAAATAAATAAAATGAAAACTGTCAAAGATTTGTCTTTGAATATATTTATGTGAATGTGTATGGGTAGCCTTAATTTTTAAGAAGTTATTTTTCAGTTTGTTTTACTAACTTAAATCAGCTTTAAGTAAATATCACTGGGACGGAAGTCCCTGCCAGCTTTCTAGACATAATAGGATTTGTGTATATTTATAACATAATAAGAACTTGGTGTCTCTTCCAGGACATCTTGGGGCAGCACTTCCCTGACTTCCCTAATGTCATCTCTATCAATAACTTTGTAAGTCAAGACAATAACTTTGTAAGTCAAGGTTGAATAATGAGTAAGTCTGATTTACCTTTACGTGTATACAGATATTTTTTTTATCCTGTTATTCCCTGTAAGGTAGACATATTGCCTAGAATCAAATAGCCTAGATTGACTAAGCTGGTTTTTCAATTCAAAATCAAAATTATGCAGCTGAGCTGTTTGGAGATGGTACTGACCTCCTCACAAGGTGTTAGGGATAACCTGCCGCTGTGTTTAGAATTATATTTGTGATCTGCAAGGAAGCCGGCACCTGCTGAGCCAGGTGGGCCAGGCTATCCTGTTACAATCTGTTTCTGCAATCAGTCCATCTGTCTGCGCCTCTGCTTAGCATTCTGCCGCCTGCACATTTACCTGAGATCTCGTTTCATATGTGGGGACATTATTGTGTCTACTACTGCCTTTTCAAAAATAAGGATTCTTTATTATAAAAGCAGTATTCACTTTTTATTTAAAACAGAACAGTGAGCAAAGAGGAAAGAAAAAGGTTACCTATAGTCTCATCATCCAAAGATAACTCTTGTTAATATCATGTTTCTTTTTCGTTTATCTAGTACATTTATTTTTCAGGGGAATTTCTTACATAATCTACAATAATTGAAAGAAATATTTACCTGCTGTTTCCCCACAGATTTCCAAATTCAAAACAATTTTAAGAGCAGTATCATCATTGGGAAATATATTGAGGAAGCCATCTATGGGATTGGTTTGTTCAACTCAAATTATAAGAACTTTGGAGAACCTGATAAAAGAACAGAAAGAAACCCCCAAAGAGAATTAAATGATGGAACTTTAAAAGAATCGCATTGTGTTAAACTATTTCCCAAAACCTGGAGTTATGGGTAGCATTTGAGATTTTGTCTAAATGTCACTCACAAAATCAAAAAGGGAAAATATCCAAAACAGTTTTTTGGTAACTTTTTTTAAAAGTATGTTTCTTTAAAAAAATAAAAAAAAATCCAGCCTACAAAAACCACCACAAATTGACAAATGAAGCAAAAACCAGTTTTATACACTTACTGTAAAATGAAGCAAAAACCAGTTTTATACACTTACTGTAAATACTATTTTAGTCCAAATAGACTTCTATCCGTAGATTACTCATTAAGAATTTCCAAACACTGACTTGGGAATGTTGGTAAATCCTTAAAACTGTTTACCATGGGGATCACCAAACTCTGACCCTAAATCACTCCTGATTGTCTTGACATGAATGCCCATGTTATGTTAGCCCAGGTTGTTTAGTCTCTCAAGGTCCCAAAGGTTTAGGACTCACTGTCATGTTGATAGCTCTCTGGGCTGTGGTGAAAATTATTGCTCTGCAGCAGGGTCATTTTCTCATGAGTCTGAAAAGGAAATGATAAGCCAAATTCCACCCAGGGTTTGAATTATTTCTAAGAGAAAAGTTCTTATTTCAAAGGGCAACAGAATTTTGTTGGGTGTGTCTTGAAAGGCCATGCTAATGAACGTGTAGCAAAAAGATTCACTAACACAACTTGTAAAGCATCTGTCCAAATAATAATAATAATAATAATAATAATAATAATAATCCTTCTGAGGTTGCCTAGGACAATAAGAACTGTGCTTCCAATTTTATAAATGGCAAAAGGGAGTTGATTCCATGCAATTATTCATTAACAGATACGCGTTAGCACCCAGGCTCTTGACTCAGAATATTTTAATTTAAAAAACTGTGTTTTGACATTCATTAGATAACCAAATGGAGTATGTTTTACTTACTTCGGGGTAAAATGCTATTAATGCTGCTCACTTTGCTCGATTGTTTAAGGAGTCAGTGAGATCACATCATGTGTACCCACCAGGAGTCCTGCAAAGCACTGGGTGTTCGGAGAAGGTGTCTCCCTTTTCCTGCACTACCTCTCAAATATTTAAAGCCTTTAAAGCTGAGGACTGAAGTAGAGGTCCAACTTGTAGAAATGACAGGAAGAGAGAAGTTCATTTAAAGAAGAGGTAAGGAACTTAAAGGAAAAATACTGTGATGATAGAGCATCTAGTAGTAGACGAGATGGCCTCACCAGCAATGGGCTCCCATTCCAGGAGAAAGTTCTCAAGCCAAAGTTTGGTAATAACTGTCAGAGATGTTGTAGACTAAATTCCCAGATGGTGTCTAGGAAGTATGCCAGAATGACAGTGAAGGTTTCTCCTGGCTCTAGGATCGTACGATTTATAAGGTGAAATATTATATCTAGTAAGTATTCAACAAATAGTTTTGAAATGATGTTGGCCGTATTAGAACTTCCAAAGAGTGTCTTGTCTATCTCCATTCCAAGAAGAAAAGAAACGAAAACACTTCCTTGCTAATGGCATATATTATCTTTATGCATAAATGACCATTTTATTTATCTTTGCATTCATATGACCTTCATACGTGGAGACAGAGGAGATTTTCTAAATGCCTAAATTCTTTGTGAAAACAAGTGGTAATTATTACAAACTTGTAAGTCATAAAGATTAATGACAAAGGTGTCACGGCATTCATGGTTCTGGCAACTTGTAAGCTTACTTTCCCTTTTCCTGATAAACACGAGATTTTTTTTTTTTAAGTGCTATGCTCCCTAGGAGAACCACGATTATTGAGTTTAATAAGAGAAATAGTAATAAAACTCTGAAAGATAATTTGTCTAACGAATACTTACTGAGGATCTACCAGACACCAGACACTACTGAAAACACTAGAGGGGCTGGTGGGAGGGTTTGGGGTGGGGGAGGGAAGGATAAGCGAGTGAGCAAGATAGACATAATTCTTGTTTTTATACTTTAGCAAAGAATTAAAGAAATAATTACACGTAATATTCTGTGAAGCACAGAGCAGGTGAGGAGGGGGACTAATTCAGTCTAGGAGCCAGAGGGGGTTTAGCTAGGCAAAGAAGGAGTGAGAAGATTGCAATGAAGAAAAATCGGAAGACATTTAGGTTAGAGCATAGACTGCAAAGTCAGCAGGAGGAGCTCATGATCAGATCCGAAAACTGTACAAGGAGTATAAACTTTATCTGAAGGGCAATGGAAAGCTGTTGTCTTAAAGGTGAGTATAGGAGAGTGGCATGATCATATCTGGATGTTTAGAAGCTTATTCTAGTCACAGAAGAGATTGGAGTAAAGACCCACACTGAGGATTTGGAGTAAAGACCCACACTTAGTAGTAGATGATAACTACCCAGGCATTGACGATGGTGGTACAAATGGGCATGTGGCAATGCAGATGGAGAGAAGAAGGTGGTTACAGAATTTTTTTTTTCTTTTTTGAGACCGAGTCTCACTCTGTTACCCTGGAGAGAATGCTGTGGCATAATTGTAGCTGACAGCAACCTCAAATTCCTAGGGTCAAGCAATTCTCTTGCCTCAGCCTCCCAAGTAGCTGGGACAACACGCATGCACAACTACCTCTGCCAGTTTTTCTATTTTTAGTAGAGACAGAGGTCTCACTCTTGCTCAGGTTGGTCTCGAACTCCTGAGCTCAAGCAATCCACCCCCCTCAGCCTCCCAAAGTACTAGGATTACAAGCATGAGCCACCACACCCAGCCTTTGGTTACAGAATTTATTTTGAAAATAGATGCAAAAAGATTTGTTGATCCATCAGCTATGGGGAATGAGCAGAATCAAGAAGAATTCCAAGATTTCTAGCTATACATTTGGCTTGGTTATGGTGCTATTCCTTTGACACTGAGGGTTCAGGAAGGAGAAGCAAATTGGTGTAGGGCAAATTATGACTTTACTTTTAGCTATACTGAGTTAGTGATATCTGAGATATTCAAGGAGAAATTTCAAGTTAAAGTCCAGATACCCATTACAGGCTTCTGAGTTGAGACCTTGGCATGTTTAAGTCCTAAGAACGAGTAGACAGGAAACTGAGGGACAAGAAAGTGAGAAGTTAATCCACACACCATGGTCCCTGGGAGTGATGGACCTATTAGAGGTGGAGGGATTGACTTTGCATGAGGTGGAATGTAATGGTAGGAAAGAAAAAAAATGGACATAGATATAGGTAAATTTGTCACTTTGGTGGCAAGAAGTCAAGGAAGTTCTTTTTTTTAACTTTTTTCACTTTATTTTTATTTCAAATTATTATGAGGGTACAAATTTTTACATTGCACTGTTCTCACTTCCAGGATTAAGTTCCAGTTGTAAAAGAGTCCCTCACCCAGGGGCCTGTTATACACCCTCACAATGTGCATAATAGGTGAGGTCCCTCCTCATGCCCTCCCTCTTTCTGTCAATCATCCACCCTCCTTCCTCCTCCTCCTTCCTTTCCCTACTCCTGTACTAGACTATATTTGTGTTTTATTGTTCATATGAGCATGTAATTGTTTACATACTGGTTTCATATTAGTATTGAGTGCATTGGGTATTTATTTTTCCATTCTTGTGATACTTTACTAAGAAGAATGGATTTTGGCTCTATCCAGGTAAATATAAAAGATGCAAAGAAGTATGGAGAATGCTCAAAGAACTAAAAGTTGACCTTCTATTTGATCCTACAATCCCATTACTAGATATCTATCCAGAAGAACTAAAATCATTTTACCACAAAGATATCTGCACTAGAATGTTTTCTGTGGCTCACTTTATAATTGTCAAGTCATGGAAGCAACCCAAATGCCCATCAACCCATGAAAGGATCGACAAACTGTATTATATGTATACTATTCCAAAATATAGAAAAAGAAGGAATATTACCCAACACATTCTACGAAGCAAACATCACCTTGATCCCCAAACCAGGGAAAGACCCAACAAGAAAAGAAAATTATAGACCAATATCACTAATGAATATAGATGCTAAAATA
>CAUYPK010073433.1:0-11113 GCA_963574355.1 Loris lydekkerianus | reverse complement strand
GTTTTTAATCGGCTTGTCAAAGATCAAATAACAGTAAGTAGCTGGGTTCATTTCTTGGTTCTCTATTCTGTTCCATACATCTACCTGTCTGTTTTTGTACCAGTACAATGCTGTTTTGATCACTATCAATTTATAGTATAGCCTGAGGTCTGGTAACATAATTCCTCCTGCTTTGTTTTTATTTCTGAGTAGGGTCTTGGCTATTCGAGGTTTTTTTTCTGACTTCATATAAAACATTGTATTATTTTTTCGAGATTTTAAAAGTATGACAATGGAGCTTTAATAGAGATTGCATTCAAATTATGTATTGCTTTTAGTAGTATAGACGTTTTGATAATGTTGATTTTTCCCAGCCATGAGCATGGTATGTTTTTCTATTTGTTAACATTTTCAGCTATTTCTTTTCTTAGAGTTTCATAGTTCTCTTTACAGAGATCTTTCATGTCCTTTGTCAGGTAAACTCCCAAATATTTCATCTTCTTTGGCACTACTGTAAATGGAATAGAGTCCTTGATTGTTTTTTCAGCTTGGCTATTGTTGGTATATATAAAGGCTACAGATTTATGAGTGTTGATTTTGTAACCTGAGATGCTGCTGTATTTCTTGATCATTTCTGATAGTTTTGTAGTAGAGTCCCTGGTGCTTTCAAGATATACAATTATATCATCTGCAAAGAGTGTGAGTTTGATCTCTTCTGACCCTATATACCCTTGATTGCCTTTTCTTGCCAAATTGTGATGGCTGAGACTTCCATTACAATGTTACAAAGCAGTGGAGACTATGGGCAGCCTTGCCTGATTCCTGATCTGAGAGTAATAGTTTTGATTTAATTCCATTCAATACGATATTGGCTGTAGGTTTGTTGTAGATGGTCTCAATTAGTTTAAGAAATGTCCCTTCTATACCCATTTTCTTAAGTGTTCTGATCATGAAGAGATGCCGGATATGATCAAAAGCTTTTTCTGCATCAATTGAGAGAATCATATGGTCTTTGTTTTTTAATTTGTTTATGTGCTGAATTATATTTATAGATTTACGTATATTTAACCAGCCTTGAGATCCAGGTATAAAACCCACTTGGTCATGGTATGTAATTTGTTTGATGTGTTGTTGGATTCTGTTTGCTAGGATCTTGTTGAATATTTTTGCATCAATATTCATTAGTGATATTGGTCTATAATTTTCTTTTCTTATTGGGTCTTTTCCTGGTTTGGGGATCAAGGTGATGCTTGCTTCACAGAATGTGTTGGGTGGTCTTCCTTCTTTTTCTATATTTTGGAAAAGTTTGAGTAATGTAGGTACTAGTTCCTCTTTAAAGGTTTGGTAGAATTCTGATGTGAAGCCATCTGGTCCTGGGCTTTTCTTTTTAGGGAGATTTTGTATAGTTGATGCTATTAAAACTTGATATAGGCCTGTTCAACATTTCCACTTCATTCTGGCTAAGTCTGGGGAGGTGGTGTGCTCTCAAGTATTCGTTGATTTCCTTTAGATTTTCATATTTCTGAGAATAAGGTTTTTTGTAGTATTCATTAAGAATTTTTTAAATTTCTGAGGAGTCTGTTATTTTGTCTTTGTCATTTCTGGTTGATGAAATTAGAGATTTTACTCTTTTTTTCCTGGATAGCCAAAGGTTTATCTATTTTATTGACCTTTTCAAAAAATCAACTTTTTGATTTATTGATCTGTTATATAATTCTTTTGTTTTCAATATCATTTAATTGTGCTCTGATTTTTATTATTTCTTTTCTTCTGCTGGGTTTGGGATTGGAATGTTCTTCCTTTTCCAATTGCTTGAGATGTTCCATTAAGTTGTTAACTTCCTCTCTTTCCATTCTCTTGAGGAAGGCTTGCAGTTCTATAAATTTCCCTCTTAGGATGCCTTTGCAGTGTCCCAGAGGTTCTGATAATTCGAGTCTTCATTGTCATTTTGTTCCAAAAATTTGTTAATTTTGTTCTTAATCTCTTCTATGACCCAGCTGTCATTTAGTTTCCATGTTTTTGTATGAGTATGCAGATTCTTGTTGTTACTGAGTTCCACTTTTATTCCATGGTGGTCCGAGAAGATGCATGGAATAATTTCTATTCTTTTAAATTTGCTGAGGTTAGATTTGTAACCGAAGATGTGATTGATTTTGGAGTATGTTCCATGGACTTATGAGAAGAATGTGTATTTAGTTTTGTTAGGATGAAACGTTCTGTAGATGTCTATTAAATCTAAATGTGAATGGTTAAGTTTAAATCTAAAATTTCTGTGCTTAGCTTTTTATTAGTGGATCTATCTAACACTACTAAAGGGGTGTTAAAATCTCCGACTACTATGGAGCTAGTAGTAGCTCATGTTCGTTAGAGTTTCACTTATAAATTTAGGTGCATTTTGGTTGGGTGCATAAATATTAATAATTGAAATCTCATCATATTGAGTATTGCCCCTTACAAATATGTAGTGACCCTCCTTATCTATCCTTACTTTTGTTGGTTTCAAGTCTATTGTATCTGAAAATAAAATTGCAACAACTGCTATTTTCTGTTTTCCATTTGCCTGGAATATAGATGACCATCCCTTCACCCTGAGTCTGTATTTATCTTTTAAAGTAAGATGAGATTCTTGTATGCAGCAGATATCTGGCCTCTGTTTTTGTATCCAGTCATCCAGCCTCTGCCTCTTTAGAGGACAATTTAAGCCATTCACATTAATTAAGAATATTGATAGGCCTGGTAGAAATTTGGGTATCAAGGTTTTTTGAAAGTCCAATGGACATTTTTAATCCTTCAGCCACTGTGGAAGTTGGAATTTGATGAAAAGTTTCCGAATGAGTTTACTTTTGTGGTGGTGAATTGCGCTGGTCATCATGGTGGATAGGTCTGAGAATATCCTGGAGAGCTGGTTTAGTTGTGGCAGATTTCTTCAACATGTGAATGTCATTAATGTATTTAATTTCTCCATTGTAAATGAAACTTAGTTTAGCTGGATACAGGATCCTGGGCTGAAAGTTATTTTGTTTTAGGAGATTAAAAGTCGATGACCAACCTCTTCTGGCTTGAAAGGTTTAAGCAGAGAGATCTGCAGTCAATCTAATATTCTTCCCCTTGTAGGTTATGGTTTTCTTATATCTGGCTGCCTTAAGGATTTTCTCCTGATATAAACTTTAGTGAAGTTAATTATGATGTGCCTAGCGGATGTCTTATTCAGGTTGAGTCGTGCTGGGGTTCTGAAACTGCCTGCTATCTGGATTTCTGGATCTTTTGGCATGTCTGGAATGTTCTCTTTCATAATCTTATGAAGAAGAGCTTCTGTGCTTTGCAAAGCTACTTCATCACCTTCAGTGATGCCTATAAGGCGAATATTGGTTTTCTTCAAATTATCCCAGAGCTCTCTGAGAGAATGATCCATTTTTGCTCTCCACTTCTCTTCCTCTTTGAGCATTTGGAATCATTCAAAAGCTTTGTCTTCGATGTCAGAAATCCTTTCTTCTGCCTGTTCCATTCTGTTACTGAGGGATTCTACTATATTTCTCATATCATATAAGACTGCAACTTCTTTTCTCAATGTGTATAACATCTTTCATGATTTTTTTCTATGAATTCATTGAATTCTTGAGACATCTTCTGAATTAATCCTACAATTTCTAACTCCATCTTTACTTCCATTCTGTTGATCTTATTTGCGATCCAAATTCTAAATTCAATTTCAGACATCTCAGCCATCTGTTTTTGAATGGGATCCTCTAGTTTGGCTGGTTTGTCATTCCTTGGGGGAGTTGAACTGGTCTGGTTATTCATGTTGCCAGAGTTTTTCCACTGATTTCCCCCCCATGATTGTTTTTCGGTATTTAGCTAGATGAGCAGGTAAGGTGAAATTGGACTGGAGACTTCTATGGTTGTAGTTGATCAGCTGTTCACCTAAGAACTGGGACTGGTGACTGCAGCTTTTCCTCTACAGTTTTTCAAAGGACCTGTACAGTACTACAGTCTGTGACTCTAGAGGCCTGCTTGGTGTAGTGGGGGTAGGTGGCTCTGTCTTGTATTCAACTGATCTCTGTCCAATCCTAGTGAATCAGTGACTTTGGGTTGCAGTCTCAGCTTTGGAGAAATACAAGCAACTAGGACATCCCTTCCCCCACCAGTAATATCTGGAAGAGATATTCTTCCCACTACAGCAAAACTGGGGTACCACCTTGAAGGGTCCTTGGGTGATTTGTCCAGTTCAAGAGTTTCAAACCAATTGTCCCAAATAGCACCCACTCTAGCTGGAGAGTTCAAAAGGTCTCCAGCCACTAGATATTAGGAGTGTACTGGTAGCTCAAGTGTGGTTTGAGCGCCTTTGGTGCTCTGAGGAGTCCGAAAGGCCCGTCTAGTAGGAGGTTTGGAGCAAGGGGGTTGATGCCTCTTTCCCCACTTTGCTCACCCTTCACCACCAGACTGGTCACCCCAGGCTCTGGTAGCCCCTCTAGCAGTCTCTGTTAATCCAGCCTCTGTGGCCTAGTTCTGTCCAATAAGCAAATGTGCCAGGGCTATGTGCCTGCCTCAAGGTCACTGCCTCCTCCTTGTGGTTACTACAGTCTGCCACCATCCAGCAGGGAAACTGAGGTCTGCCAGCCTCAGGCGCTCAATGGCAGCTGAAGAAAGTTCCACCTGAGCTCAATCTAAACTTGAGAATATCCAGACAGCAAAAGAATTTCTTCCCCAGCCACTGCACCTTTGTTGCTGCTGTTCTGCAGCTCTAATAGCCCTATAGGGTGAGGTCTGGTTCCCTCTGGAGTTGGGGAGATGACTCTCCAAAATTAGACCCCAGCAGGATCACTCTATTAATGCTGATGCTGGGTGGGAGGTGTCTCCTCTTGGGTTTGTGCACCTCAGCAGTTTCTGAACCTCCACCCGCAGTGCAGAAACCCAAGCCTCTGTCCACTGCTGAGATACACTTTCTCAGGGCCAGGTCAGTCACCTTTCCCTCTATGTCTTTCTGTATAGTTACTGGATTCACAGTACTGTACTGCCTCCGTCTATGCAATGCCTGGTCCTAGCCAAGAAGTGCAGACATTCTGGTTTCTGCAGGGGTTGGACTTCTAGACTGCCAGGCCAGGAGGGAGAGGTAGACAGGAGGTTGAAGGTGGCAAGGAAAATATTTGTTCAAACTTCCTACCAGACAAGGGAATTCCTAGGCTCACAGCAGGGGCTCTCTGGAGAAGGAGTCCCAGCTTCCAGCAATTCCCTTTAGTGGGGTGAGGAAGGAGAGCCTCAGTTCATCGCTCATTAGTAGAGATCACACAGCAAGCAAGCAACTGTCTTGGGGGGGGGACAGCCACACAATCTCTTTGGGATGAGATCTGTACCTAAAATTAGTTTCTTTGGAGTTGAAGCTTGCCTCAGCGGGGAAGACAAGCAATTATCTATGTTATCTCTCAGCTCAACTCCCCTCCTTTGGCTTTGTTGAGTTCTTTCTGGCCGTTATCTCTCCCTCCGGACTGGAGCTTCTGTTGAGAGCTGGCTCCAGTCAGCCATCATCCCCCATTCCCCCTTGTTCTTGTTGAATGTGAAAATTGGAGTTAGGGAAAACAGCCAACCCAAGGATTTATCAAAACACAAAACACTTTGAAACCAAATGAGCAAATAATCAGATAAAAAGGCTACCAGACACACAAGCCCACAGATGCATGGACAATCAGAAACACATAGACATACAGACAAAAAACAACTACAACAAAAGTAATGATCATCATAAAATAATTGAAAAAAATTTTTTTAAAAACCTCTAAAAATCTGATGTAGCACTCTCAGCAACCATAAGAAAGGAAGAAGAGGAAGAGAGAGATAAAAAAGAAAAAAAAAGTATTAATACAAAAGTTAAAAAAGAAGAAAAAAATTAACAATAATTCCTCCAAGAAAAGGATGAAAAAAAGAAAAAGAAAAAAGGCACCAACCACAAAAATATTATTCTTGTATATTTATAAAAATATATAACTATATGTATGACTTAGGGGTCAACTTTAGTAGGAACCTATTTATATTGCAATATACTTTCTGGACACCAGGTGGGCTGTGAGTGGTTCCCAGGCTTATACCTGATTCACAGTTTACATTGTTACGATTGTAACCACCATACCTAGCTCATCGCCATTTTTGAAGTTTCAATATATGTCTATTTCCTAACTGCTGCCTAACCTCCTGTTCTGTTCCAGAGGGCACCCCTATCTGACCTCCAAACTTGGTGCAGGAGTCCATGCTTCACAAATCTTTCCACTCAGCTCCCAGATTCTCCACAAACTGGGAACTGCAATCCTCTGTGGGGGAGGGACTGGTTGCTACTAGCTCCCTCGCCTCAGCAGCCAGGAGAGACTTTTTTGTCAGTTTCTGGGCTCAGAGTCTCACTTTTGAGTCCAGCAACCTGCCAGTTCGCCACACATCCTGAACTGCCAGTCCACACCAATATTTCCAGCCAGGAATGGTCGCGTCTATTCAATCTATTCAATCTATTGTTCTGGGAAAAGGTGTCTGCCATTTCTGACATTCAAAATGTGTCTGTTTCCTTTCCTCTTAATTTTCATTTTTCTTCTTCTTTTTTTTTTTTTAACAGATACAGTTTTTAGTTTATTGAATACATTCACACATCTCTGATCTTCACAACACCACCATGAGAAAGGTAGATATGAGAATTACGATCTTCATTTTACAGACAGATCTAGGAACTATAGACTCAGACAAACCACCATCTGCCCAGGTCAAGAGCGCTAATAAATAAAGGAAACAAGACTTAAATCTTTAGCTCTTCTCAGAGTGAGGAAGTAAAAACAGACTTAAAATGATTAGTGAAGAATGAAGAAACAAATGCTACTAGATGTCTTACAGAAACAAATGCTACTACAAGATACAAAAGGAAACCGTTTGCTACATAGTAACTATAGCATTAACTGACCCTACACTGGCTTTCCTTTTAGTGTATATTTAATTTTCTTCCCTAAAAAACCCTGGGTAAAGATAAATTGTGTAATTAAAGTTTAAATATGCACCCACTGAATGCTGGAATCCAGTATTGGCATCAGGATGGTATCAGTCAGAACACGAGTATTTAGTAGCAGAGTTGAGCTATGTGAAGACATGCCTAACAGCTTAACACTTAGACTCCTTGTTTTGTAACATAAAATGTTCCACTGTTGCAACATGCTCACGGAAGGTGACGACCTCATTTTTATGTTGTAGACAGCATATTCAGAATCAAAACTCCAAAAAGGTCCAAAGTCTTGATTGACCTAAAAAATAAAGGAGAAACAGTCCAGCGCTCCTTTTCTAGACATCTATCTAGCAAAAAACCCTATATGGTCAGTAAAACAAATGTGAAGTCCTTGTAAAATCACATATTGGTAGCCTCACAGTTATCTCTTAAATATAAACCTATTTAGTAATCAACCTATAACTCTTTTATGATTTGGTCAAGCTATGAAATAACTGGATTGTAGCTTGCCATTTTTTTTCCTTTAAAAAAAAATGTAAAAACGGGAAAGGGAAGATAAATTAAGAGGTACTGTAGTACTAAAGTGAAGGATTAGAAAAAATGCTATAAAAATTTATTAAAAGTTTCTTGATTCCATTGTGAGTTTCTCTTACTCAGTTTCCTCTCCTGTACCTACTCATTATGAACTACAGTATTGGTGTCACTGATTCCTTATCATATTTCCTCAAGTCTTTGCATTTTTGCAAATGATGGATTACAGTGAACAACAGTTATGTACCAAACATCAGTCCATAAAATGAAATGTTTCCTTATTGAAATTTGTGCATTGATAATTAGGGATCTTCTTCCATGTCATCTGGATTGGGAGCCATAATGAAGTGCCTTGGGTATACCAGGTTGTATGTGTATGCATGTACTTCCCAGCGAGCATCATCACTTTCATGTGTAATGTAATGTTCGCCAAAGTGAGTTTCAAATTCTCAAAGGTCAAGCCAAGTCTGATAGTCCTATAGCAAGGGATGACTAAGAGATTTGTCAACACTGTAATGTTTTCTCATCTTCACTTGAAGTAAGTTGTTTATCAAATCAATTGCTTCACCAGAAATTTATTTCCACGGATTTGGTGGGTACGCAAATGCAGCATTTTGGATTTGGTCATTGATATCTTCATCTTCATTAAAAGGAAATGTGCCACTGAGGCTCACATACACGATAACTCCCACTGACCACATATCTAGGGAACAGTTGTAACCTTTACTCTGGAGGACTTCAGGGGCTAAGTATGCTGGAGTTCCTACCACAGATCTCCTGAATGAGTGTTCACCAATGATGCGTGCAAATCCAAAGTCACACAGCTTAACTTGAGGAAACGGCTCTGCTGATGCAAGCAACACATTTTCTGGCTTTAAATCACAGTGTACAATATTCTTAAAATGCAGATTCCTCAAAGCAACAAGTATCTGTGCGACCATGAAGTTAGTGAATTTAGTGATCCGCTCTGGAAGCCGACTTTTCTCACTGGAGAGAATCATTTCCAGCATATCTCCACGCAGCTTTTCCATTACTACAAAGACTCGTTCTGGGGTCTCAAACATACATTCCAAATTCACAATCCCAGGGTGGTGCAAATTCTGTAAAATAGCCACTTCATTACGGAGTTGACTTTCTTGTTTTGTAGGGAATCTCATCTCATTAATTACTTTAGTAACCACATCCCTTCCACTCTTTCTATGTTTTCCTCCATAAACAATGCCAAGCTGGCCTGAACCAAGCACCTCATCTGCAAAGATCTGGTAAACAGTACTGATGTCCACATTCTCCTGGATCTGACAGTTAGACACAGAGATACTGTTTGACAAATCTTTGTGATCTTTCCCTTGCCCTGGAGAAGTGCAAACACTTGTTTGAGGGGTAACAGGCATGAGAGCTTGGCAGATTGCCTTTTCCCAGCTCTGTGCCACTTCAAGTCCAACTCCAGTGGCAGCAAGAACAGCATTAGGAGAGCTGTCCTCATTGTTCTCACCAACGAAGTATACCATAGTGTCAGTGATGATTTCAAAACAGTGTGGGTTGCTGCCTTGTGAAATATTTGTAAAATCTCGTGGTGAATATATGCAGAGAATTTCTGAAAGTGGAATTTCCTTATAATACTTTGATCCAGATTCATTTTGAAATAATGTTAGACATTTACTGTCAAGTCTCCAATAATGCCTCTTTCTCAGGTTATCCCTGCTGGTGTAATGGACCATCCACCCTTCCTTTACCATTGTGCTGCTCTTCCTCTTTGTGTGCTTGATGGATTGTACAGCTCTCATTAGTGGAATGTTATTGCTTGTTGATGGACTGATTGTTTTAACAGCTCTTCATCTCTTTCCACATCAAGATCAGAGGGATCCAGGAAAAACATTTTATCTTCTGGGGGAGATGGCTCTTCTGTGTCATCTAAGCCCCGACTACCCTCACTACTCAAGTCATTACTGTCAATGTCTATTGGTATATCTGTATCTGTTCCCAGGCTGGAAGGTTCTCCATTGAAAGTAACCTCTCCAAGGCAGTCTTTTGGTACTTTTGATGCACAGCGTTTATGGCAATTGAATTTGCAATCTTTACACTGCATTCCTTGGCTAAAGAGGCCTTTCAGTAACCGCTTACAGTACTGACATATCGTGGGACGAGTATAAGAGTGAACAGCAAATGTGTGTGGAACTTTTACTCTGCACATTACCATCTTTTCCATCCAGATTGGGTGACCACTCCAAGAAGGAAATCTCTTACTTGGCTCTTGGTGAACATGTGACTCTTCACTGGGAAGGGCTACATATTCCGGTTGTAGGAGTCTTGGAACTGAGAGAACAGGTCCTGGTAAAGACACATTTGAAGACGTCTCTTTCTTACTCCACTACAATTATTTGGAATCTTGAAGGCACATTGTTTATGGTCATTTAATCCACAGCCTTCACATTTCAGTCCCTGACGTACCAATCCCCAGAGCATCTCCCCACAATAATCCACAAAAAGTAGGAGCTTTGTAAGAATGTACATAGAGGGTATGTGGACGAATCTGGAAGTCTTCTACGGTGGCCAAAGCCGAAAGAACAACTTCTACTAGGTCTCCCTCATGTATTTCATCTGCTGAGGTAATTAGCTGCAAAATATTTTCTGAGTTCATGTCATGGTGAAAGAGAAGAATTTTATCATACATGCCAAAGAATCCACACTCTGGAAACTTTTTTTTTTTTTTTTTTTAATTGTTGGGGATTCATTGAGGGTACAAAAAGCCAGGTTATACTGATTGCATTTGTTAGGCAAAGTCCCTCTTGCAATCATGTCTTGCCCCCAGAAGGTGTGGCACTTTTTTTTTTTTTTTAATTGTGTGGCACTTTTGATAAACAATGGAGCACACAAGATCTTTGACAGCAGATAAAGACAGTTCCTGGGCTTCAATGGTAACACTCTCCCATGTGAGACCAATCTGCAGTAGAAACCGGATGCACTGAGCCTCTGGAGTTGGTGAGTGATGGTGCCCTGAAGCTTCCGTTAGAGAGTCGGGTAGAGAGTCCTGTCTTAGTACTTGAAGGTGGAGAAGCAGTTGGAAGCTCAGCAGGAACAGGTGCGGGTAATACAGACTTCTGGGCTGATGGAGGGGAATTGTTTGCAGACACCTGCCTTTCTTTTATCTTTTAGAGTAGCTATTAAGTCTTTTTAAATGATGAGGAAGAATTTTTTTAAATAATAGCAAAAAAAAAAAAAAGACTGCACTTTTGGATTTCTGCACTTTTGGATTTAGTTGAAAGCTCTCTTTTAAGCTTACACTCATGCCAATGATTTTAAGTTTTATCACTGAGTTGAATGCACAAATGGTGCTACTTCTCTTAATACTAGTTCCACCAAAAAAGGGTCTTACTTTTAGGACCACAACCAGGGATTTGTATTTAACATCACTTAGTTATCTTAATCAGAATACAATTGACATTGCTTATTCTTTAAACATCTTCATCTATTTTCTTTTAAGTCTGTTCTTGTCTCTCTCTCTTTAATCCCAGAAAATACATACTGGATAAGTGTTCTTTTCTGTCAAGATGAAATCCTCTTGGCTTAAATAATAGCAAGTATTTTGGATTAATCTGTTCAGTACTTATCTTTAGGTTCACCAATTTGATGGGGACA
>CAUYPK010073427.1:0-51139 GCA_963574355.1 Loris lydekkerianus | reverse complement strand
CAAGTAAAGATTTTTTAACAGCCTGAAAAAAAAAAAAAAAAAAGAAAACAAAGTGGAGAACTTACCTGCCACTTTTATACAAAGGATGTGAAGCTGAAAAATATCCTTTGAGTATGAAGCTAAAACTTTTATGTAGTACTAAATCAATGTTTTCTACAGCTCCTATAGTGACTATTATGCAGGAGTGCAATATCAGAAACCTCATTAAGGTCACAAAAAAACTTACCCATTATGAAGAGGATTAACACGGCTTTTGAGAATTAAAATTGACTTCCCTGTATCAGGGCAAGGTTAAGACAATATCGTGATGTCAGTACTCCCAAGGAAGAAAAATGTTTAATTCTTGTATTTAAAAGGACAAGTTAAAAAAAGAAGAATGCATTACCTCTAGAAGTCTGAATGGGCCCAGCATGCATACTCGGTCCCACATTAATAAGAATGCTCATTGCTTACTGAAAGTTATAATGGACAGCTGCTCTGCTTGTCCAGCTAAAGTCCCTTTCTCTAGGGCGGGATTTCTTGACCTCAGCACTATTGACATTTGGATCACTTAATGCTTTATTGTGGAGGGCTGTCCTGTCCACTGCAGAATATTTGTGGCCTCTGGTCACTAGACACTGTAGCATCTTCTTCCTAACAATGACAACCAAAGTCTCCAGCCATTGCTAATGTGTTCAAGTGGGAACCGGGGAGATGCAAAATCACCCCCCGCAGGGAAACGCTACTTTTAGGAAGCATCCTCTTCCTTACTGCACTGAGGGGTGAGTGGTGGGGTGCCACTCACATCACAAGCCCACAAGGGGCTCAGAGCTCATTGACCTCATGGCCAGCGCCTTCCCAAATTCCACAGATCCACCCTACTGAGAGCCCCAGTTACCAGCTCTTCCTCATGACTTGTTCTTCAATTCTGCGTACTACACAACATCCTCCCAAACCTCTCTCCTTTCCTTCTTCCTTAAGTTATTCAAAATTGGGTCTGCTGCTTACAACCAAGGAAACATACCTGATAAACAAGCAAGCCGCAAATAATTGTTTTCATTTGTGTTATTAAAAAATAAATTTAGTGCATTTGTTGTATGGTCAGACATCTAAGTTCACGAACTCACTCTAGAAAAAGCACTACATGCCTCCTTGCTAAATATCACTATGGTCATAAGGCAGCCAGAGAAAGTAGAGTACTTCAAAGGTGACCATAGTGACATTTAGCAATGAGGTATGTAACGCTTTTTCTAGAATGAGTTCATAAACCTAATCGTCTAACCTTGTATTAATAGAGGAGTTAGCCAGGATCACAGAATCACACTACCCCAACCTTCACAGCAACAAACTAATAAAAAATAGTAAGAAAATTATAAGCTTTTTAAAAGGCTAATATCTTAGCAGCACCTATAAAACTAATAAAGCAATATGAGCTTCTACTATAAATTTTTAAAGTGTAAGCTAAGAAAAGGAAAGAAAGATTCTGATGGGGTCAACCCCATTAATTTACCCTATTTCAGTCCTACACACACCCAGAAGCAGTACTAACAAAAGAATTCTGAAATTCCTCCCAAATACTCTAAAATCTGTAAAGATGTGAACTGAGGAAAGGAGGGTGGTGAGGCAAACCTAAACAAATTTAAAGAAAACAGCTTTATTGTAGAAGCTCCTACGTAGCGTTTTAAGGTCTCATCAGGACTGCTAGCACATACCACAGATGCTGTTTGTGTGAGAAGATGCTTCCTCTGGAAAGAGGAAGAGCAAATTAGGAAAAGGCAGCCCTGCCCCAGGCTGTTGCAGCCAGCACCAGGCAAGCTCTTTGTGAGCAGAGCACAGACTGGATTTCAATTCCCACTCCAGCCCCTCACCCAGGTATCCTGGTTCAGGGACCACTTGCATAACAGTTCATGGCAGCCTCATAAACAGGGCCTGAGAGGGTCTCCAGAGCTTGTTGATATCTAGACCAACATGCCAACTGATGTGGCAAAGCTCAAAGGACAGAAGGGTCCTGGTTGAAGGATGGGCGTGGGGTAGTTAATAGGACCTCAGACAATAGAGCGAGGATCAGGTGCCCCGTGGGACCCATACTCCACTTCACTACAGCCTTCACTGCCACACCCACATTGCCTCCTGCCACGCTTTTCAAACTTCACCTTGTATCAGGATTGCATGGAAGGCTCATGAAAATACAGATCTCTGGGCCCCATCCCCAGAGGTTCTCTTTAAGTAAGTGTGAGGCATGGCCCATGAATTTCCCTTATTTAAATGAGGACCATCTCAAAACCAATCATCTTTAGAAATGTAGGAACAAAGCATCATTGAGCTCTCCAACTATGGCTCAGAATAGGGAAGACGAATTAGTCTTGAGTAACTTGAAAGGATCAGCAGGGAGATAAAGATCCACTCATACCAGTTCAGACAAAAAAGTAAACCACTCATCTTAACAGTGAGGGAGATAAAAATAGAAACCACCATGTGTAAACTCACTACCTAAATGGGACATGTGGAAAAACGGGAGGAAGAGAAGAACAAAATGCAAAACACAGGTAAAGATCTCAGTGGGAAGAAAATATCACCCAAAGAACAAAAACAGGTTCCTCCTGAATGTTTTAGAATAAATCAATGACTCTTCAACAAGAGCAAAGAGTTAAGACAAAACATGAACAAAATTTAAAAAGGAAATTTCAGAGCTAAAGAAATACTCTGAAAAATATTACATGCCACCAAAAATCTAGCAAGTTAGTTAAAATAAAAAAAAAAACAACAGTCAGAGCTAAAAACAAAATTAAAATATGATAGAGAACTTCAAAGTGATTATGATATGCATAAGACACAGGCAAGAAACTTGTTTGTCCGAAGAGAAAGCAAAGCACTTATTTGAAAGACAGACAAAGCAACCCAACCAAAAAAATAATCAGTGTCTCTGAAACACTGAAGCAGAAAAAGAAAAATTCTGAGTTATCACACTAAACATTTCTACAAAGCAGTGATTTTTAACTGGTGTGCTGTGAGAAGATTTTAGGTATGCTGTAAAAATTTTTAAAGATCATTAATTAAATTATTTTGGAAAGAAGTTCAAAGCACTGTAAGTGTATTCTTTTTTTCTTTTTACTGTGCTTTGGATCAACATAATTTAACTGTGTTGTGGAAGTTTAACAATAGGTTCAAGTGTGCTGTGAGATTTTTAAAAGGTTGAAAAACACTGCTTTAAAGTAAGAAAAGAACTGCATCCACAGGAAATGATACGATGTTCGTAAAAAACGTATTCATCAGCATTGCCATCCTAATTAACCTGTTTATTACACATCGAGGACAAAACTAGAGTTATTCAGGCATCTGAATGAAGAAGAAAGCAAGTGAACAATAGGAGGAAAACATAAGCCTGGCCTTACACTCTCTACAGCCACAGCCAATCTTTAAAAACCATGTAGCAAAGTCCCTAAACTTCAGAGGGAAAGAAAAGATGACCCAAGAATGTCATATCAGCCAAGTTGTTATTCAACTATAAAGGCAAGAAGAAGATATTCTCAAAAGTAAAAAAATCTCAGAGAATATAACCTTTATGAACTTTTCTTGAGGAAAAAAATCCCTTGATGATGAAAGATATCCAAGTAAAAGGTAAGTCTAAATAAATAATCCTGGAATGGAGAAGCCATGGGAAAAAGACTAGCAGGGCTGGATCCAAGCCCAACAGAACCAGAACTAACAAAGGGGAGAATCACATTTGCAAAATAGAGTAAGAATGTTACAAACCTGTGCAATGAAAGGCAGTGTGAATGCTGATAGCACCTCCAAGTTCATATGTTGACATCCCAACCTTCCAGGTGATAGTATTACCTGGTGGGGTCTTTGGGAGGTAATTAAGTCATGAGACCCCACTTTCAATAGGGGGATTAGAGACCTCAGCGAGCAAGCTAGTCCCTTCCATCATGTGGGAAGACAAGATGGTACTGAATCTGCCAGTGCCTTGATCTCAGACTTCCTGGTCCCCAGAACTCTAAGACACAGATTTCCCTTGTGTATGGGCTACCTGTTTTATAATATTTTGCTGTAGCGGCCCAAACAGGCTAAGAAACCCTGTCAGAGCAATAATAATAATGTGAGGAACAAAATTGGAAGGCAGTAAGAGAGGTGTTTGGAAGAAATGAGAAACCAGTCATGTAATCTTTCCCAGTAAATGATAACATCAAAATTGATGTTAAAGTAAAGTCATGAGAACTCCAAATTTCTAATGTTTTTATATTTTTTCTTAATACTTAAAAAGGTCTAAGAACAAATAACTTTAATGGTGAAAAAACTACATATAAAGTTCACAATTCCCTTAGTTTCACTTTCAGTTTTTTTTTTCCTCTGTTAAATCCAAGTAAAATTAAATTTGGCACTTTCATTTATAAAGCAGGTACATGATAGTCTCTGTGTGCGTCTTATCTTACCGTGTTAATTCTTACTATCCATCCATTTTACTGGTCTCTGATCTGCCCCTGTGCATCAGGAGATGTTTAGAACCGATGCTCTTCAACTGTTCACAGAGAGTATTTCAGAACGCTGAGATTTAGGGTTATGTGCTGCTTTTGTCTTTATAATTTTCTATATTCCTTACATTTTTAATGATGCTCATAAGTCACTTGTACAAACATAAAATCAACCCTCTAAAATGAATATATAAAATATGACATCACTTTTCTGATGTAATAACTATTAAATAAGTGAATTTCTTTCAATGACCAAACATGATGCAGTCCTTCTGGGTGAGGTATCGTTCTGAATATCCACCCTCACTGTAAAGTACATTAGAAGTGAATGGCACATAAGCATAAGCAGAAGGCACCCGAGGTTCTATTTTTGTTTTCTTAAATAAATAAATCTCTGGGTTTGGTCCCTTTAATTAGCAGTACATAACATTTATTGAGAACCTACTACACTCCAAGTAATATGCCAACAAATACTATAGGTATTATTTAATTCTCACAAAAATTATAAAATGATAATAGCTATAATGGTAATGATGAAAGCATAATAATAGCAGCTCAGATTTGTTGAGTGCTAATGTAGTAGGCAGTATTTCAAATGCTCTTCTTTCAGTAACATTCTTCAGTGGGAAGGACTTAAGGCAATGGGAGCTCATTGTGTAAAAGATAGAACTATAAACATTGACAATTAAAAACACAAAGATGTACATTAGTAGAGTTAGAGAAACTACACAGGTGAGGTTGACCTTGCGTAGCGAGAACATCAAGAGAGAAAGCTGGCAGACTCATTGAACAAACTGATTTTTTTTGTTTTTTTTTTTTGAGACAGAGTCTCTGTCACCCTGGGTAGAGTGCGATGGCATCATCGCTCACAGCAACCTCAAACTCCTAGGCCCAAGTGATCTTTAGAGATAGGGTCTTCCTGTGGTTCATGCTGGTCTCGAACTCCTGAGCTCAAGCAATCCACCTGCCTCCGCCTCCCAGAGTGCTGGGATTACAAGTGTGAGTTTAGACCACGCCCAACCAATACTAACTGATTTTTTTGATACTAAAAGTGAGGGGAGTGAAGACTAGATGAAAACTCTAAACCAAGTAGACATGAAGGCCTTGGTCAACTTCTGGTTGTGCTGGAAACAAGGTTCTAATCATTATAATGAGATCAAATCACATACTAATTAAGAAAGCAGAAATTAGAGTTGGGGACACAAACATAGCCCAACTCTAACTTGTGAAAAAATCTAGGAAGAGCTGTAGATGCATTTTTGCCACATATAAAATCCTGAAGGGGAAGGATTTAAGTATGGAAGAGCTGTGTTGAAATAGTAGATTCAGAAAGAAGTATTGCTATTATGAGTGTTACTTCTACTGCCAGCCCTGGCCAGTCCATGCAGGTAAGAAATTAACAGTTGCATCTAGCCCTATTCCACTCATTGGCTTTTTCTCTATGTAAGAACAAGCAAGAAGTGAGGAGAAAAAGAGGTTTCTGTTCTTGGTGTCCTATGTCATTAGCCACAGGCTTAAAGAAATCTCTGTTCAATCGCCCTCCTCCTTACTATTGGTTAGATCTGTTCAGAGTGGACAGCAGAGTCACCAAATAATTTCACACTCACTGTAACTCTATAGATTACTTTCTGTTGTTATTAACATTCCCATTTCCCAGATCTCACAATGAGAGCAGGGAGCAGCTCTTAGGCAGTCCATAACCCACCCATGGTCCATCTGAGACAAGAGCTCCCTAACTTCATTCAGATCCCTTCTTTGCTTGATTTCTCTCTCTCTCTAAAATATTCTAATGTTTGTTTATTTTTTATGGTTTCTATGCTTGTGTATATACCTTTGTTTACACATAAATTGAGGGTTCTGCACTCAAATACACCCACACCCACAAACAAAAATAAGAAAAAAAGATGATTTCCCCCAATCCTGATGCCCAGGAACTGACAGCACAGGCCATAGCTTACTAGCTTACTAGTATGGTTTGGTTTGCCTCAATTCTAGGGCACTGGCTTTGTATACTAAAGGTGTGATCCCTTGAAACCACTGTGATAAAAGTGATTTGAAATCATACTATTGACAGTCATAGCAGAAACAAATGCCTACTTACTACTCATGGCTCAGCTCTGGTGAGAACAAATCAATAAAGCAAAATGCTTTTAGCTTCCCAGAGAAAGGTTCCACCTGACAGATACTAGGAGATCAAATATTCACACTGTTTCAGGTAAAGAAGTGTAGGGATTAGGATATATTTGAGAAGGCAGTAAGAGAAGGCAGTAAGAGAAGGCACCCTCAAAGAAACCCGACCCTGAAAGGTCTCTGCTCACTATTTCTTTAGTTATACTTTGATTTGTTCATTCCATTCCTTCCTACATCTGTTCATTCACTTGCTTATCTCCTTGGTTCCTATGCCATGTGCTAAGCCTATAGCAGTGGAAGACGTGGGCCCTGCATCAGGGAATTCTTCTGGGTCCAGTGATGGAAACAAATGTCATCAGACACTATTCTGCTCTATGTTCTTATGGAGGCATGAACAGGGGATGCCTAGTTTTGCCTGTGGGAGTTCTGAGGAAGTTAAGTGAAGTATGGTTTAGAAACTGTCAAGGGAATGAAAGAAGAGGGGAGATAAAGTAATTAGGAATTCCCAAACACTGAGCAAAGAAGACAGTATGTAGGCTGCTCTGTCATAGATAAACATTTTCAAAGGAAGACAATCCTGATACCATTGAAGAGCATGTTTTTGCCTAAATCCTCCTGACTATCTTTAAGAAAACCAAGCTTTAATCTCTCAAGGATAATACTCTCCTCACCTGTGAGTGTGTCCCGGAGCCAGAGAGACAATAGACAGGAAGTTCCTGTCTAATGAAGAATCTCCTATAGAATATTCCTAATGGATATTCAGCCAATTCTGAAGTAAATATCATTTGTTAATTTTTGGCTCCCCAACCCCTATTCCCTCAACTGTAACAGCATCTTGATTTGGGGAACTTTCCCCTATGATAATCAGCCTTAGTAGAATAGTAAATTGGGTGCTCTGTCATTCCACTGTAGAATTTGAAGGATCCCTGGAGACCTCTCTTAGATTTTTCTGCTATCCCCACACTATATGAACCAAGGATGAACATGTGACCTAAGTTCCTTCAATCAAACCTCCTCTTCCAGGACTCTAAGTGGGGTGGATGACCCTCACTCACTCCTTCATTATGTTAATTGATAGGTAGAAACTGAAAGAAAGGAGCAAATCAGAATACTCAAGATTAAAGAGTAACAAAGGAAGCATTGGTTTTTGGGTTTTTTATTCTTTTTGTTTTTGTTTTTGGTTTTTATTTCATTTTATTTTATTTTTTCAAATATGGAATGCTTCACAAATTTTCATGTCATCCTTGCACAGGGGCCATGCTAATCTTCTCTATATCATTCCAATTTTAGTGTATGTGCTACCAAAGCAAGCATGGGTTTTTGTTTGTTTTTTTATTTGTTTTTGAGACAGTGTCTCACTTCATGCCCTAGGTAGAGTGTTGGGGCATCACAGCTCACAGCAACCTCAAACTCTTGGGCTCAAGTGATTCTTATACCACAGCCTCCTGAGTAGCTGGAACTACAGGTGCCTGCCACAACGCCCAGCTATTTTTAGAGATGAGGCCTTGCTCTTGCTCAGGCTGGTCTCAAACTCATGAGCCCAAACAATCTACCTACTTCGGCCTCCCAGAGTGCTAGGATTACAGGTATGAGTCACCACACCCGGCATTGTTTATTTTTGACACTTGGGTGCAAGTGGGGTGAGATCTAAAGGATGTTGTAGGGGTAGGGTGGTTTTACATAGCTGGCTGAGGGGGAGCTGGCTTCCATTAAGAGCCACCAAACTGTTCTCATTAGGACATCAAAGATGTTATCTCATTATCAGGACTCTCTTGGCAGGTTCTTCGTATCAAAGTGCTAGGGTATTTCTCTCAGGTGGGTCTGTAATTGGGCCAATGCAAGGACATGCAAGGATGTGCAGGGACAAACGTGCAGCATGTCTGTCTTCTCTGAATTATGTCCACCTGTCACAGTTGCACAAAATGGCTTTTCAAGATGGTGTTAGTTTGGCCAACCTAACAGTAGCAGCACCTCAATAGCTGATAGACTCTATCTTGCTTTCTTTCCTGTTTCTAAGCCTGGTCCTCCTGCCACATTTTGATTCTATGAATTCCCTGGTATATTTCTCACATTTTTTTTTTTTTTTTTTTTTTTTTTACTTAAGTTAGTCTAAGTTGGTCTCTGAACCCCTATCTCTGCTTGACTCCTTCCAGTAGCGGGACTATCACTCCTTGGAAGTCTCCTCATTCCATTGGTGGACCTCTATATTTACTTCAAAGTTGTTAATTCAAGCAAAATCAGCTTCTCTGAGGATTTACTAGTGTCTGTCATCAGGAATTAGAAGGAATAAATTTTAGTTTCTCTTTTCTGTGATAATCAGTATAGTATTTGAGGAAGAGTAAATAATCACCAATAACCACACCACAAAACCAAAGTCATCCTTTCTTCAAGTTGAAAACCACCCACCCCTCCCTTTTTTCCTAACATGATATAAATTTCCTGACCACAGGAACAGAAGGTTTGGCCTGTTAATGAACATTCTGGTCATTTTCATATAGTCCCAGGAAAGTAAGCTGTCACTTTCTCAGCAAGTCTCTGTGGAAAAGGGTACTTCCAAGTTTATTATCTGCTGAGGTTGGTGAGTGGTAGAATTCTTTTTTAGAATAAAGAAGGTCTTCTGACTCATAAAACTTGTAGGGATGTCTGTATTCTTCCCCAGTCTGCCTGCAATTAAAAGTATATTATCTTCTCTACTGAAGTTGGGATAATTGTTATTTTCAGAGCAACTCATCAAGATGATAGAGATTGATTCCTTTTGATTGACATAGCAGAGGTGTTGAACATTCCTTGGGCACTGAGTTAATGTTATCAGGACTGCAATTTCCCAAACCACGTGTCTGATAAACATGTCTTCAACATTTGCAAACAATCCCAAGTCACTTTTCTCCCTTCAATTATTCCTTCTCATTGTGACATCCTGTCTAACAAGAAGTTTATGATTCTGTACTCATTTCACTAGCTTAGAAAAATATTTGTCCTTGAGCAGTAGGCCAGAAACAGAGCTACTGTGAAAATCATGTGGAAAT
Source organism: Loris lydekkerianus (assembly GCA_963574355.1). NCBI lineage: Eukaryota > Metazoa > Chordata > Mammalia > Primates > Lorisidae > Loris > Loris lydekkerianus. Next base: position 41,532 of record CAUYPK010073427.1, on the reverse strand, counting down.
AGAAAGAACAGGAGAACAGTGCCCATTCTCTTCTGCAGTTTTGTCCAATGCGCAAGCAGCTTACTTGCTCCAGCTCAAGGTTCCTTCTCCTCCTGCCTCTATCTCTTTTATACCTTCTCATTATGAGGTATGTGAGTGAGGGTTTAGGGCAAGTAATGCTCCCATTCCAGAGGGCAAAGGAACTCCATGTGGAACACTCTTTTCCCTTCTGATGGAGCTTTCAGGGGTGCATAGTGTAATGCCCATCTTCACTCTTGTCTGCTCTGCAGAGGGTAAGGCTCTCACCCTCTCAGTCAGTTTCTCTCCCGCTCTCTTTCTCTCCCCCTCTTCTTCTCCCTCCCAGTCTCTCTCTTTCTGTCTCTCCCTCCCTCCCTCCCTCCCTCCCCTTCACTTCTAGTGGCCACCAGTCCTCAGGGTAATGCTGAAACTGCTGTTACAAATTGATGAGGTAGTGTCAGGTGGGAACTAGGGTAAGGGTTCCCAAACTCTATAAAGGAGTAGGCCTAGCTAAACTAATGATGATAGTCAAACTCCATGAAGAAACAGCTGAACTAAAATATTGATAATAAACTCTGTGAAGGAACAGACCTTGCTAAAATAATAACAGTTATCCCCTGTCCCTTCATTTGCTTGATAATAGTCACTGTCCCTTCATCTGCTTCTAATTACTACTCCAGGGGGCACAGGTGGCAGCCATAAGGATTTTCAACTTTTCTCCATAAATATCAGCATCTGTGCAGAACATAGGGGTAGTTTTTGAGATATCTTCCAGGTCATGGATTCCAATGGATTGACTGACCCACCCAGATCAAGAAACTGACTAAACTGGCCTCAGACTCACCTCCCCCCCTCCTCCCAAAGAACTCCAGTGGAGGGGCTGACTCACCCAGACAATGGCCCATACCAAAGGACTGATGTTTCTACACCAAAACCAGGGGATTAACAAACCCTGATTGCTTAATCCTTTGCTCACCAAACTATCTTAAAAAAACCCTATGCTCCTCAATTCTCAGGGAAGTAGATTTGAGAAATGTCTCTTGTCTCCCTGCCTAGCACTATATGGAATAAACTCTTTCTCTGCTGTAAACCCTGCTGTCTCAGGATATTGGCTTTCTCTTGGGAAGGGAGTGAAGCAGATGAACCTGGCTGGGCAGCAACAGTGCCTCAGTAGCCCAGGCCAGCATTTTTCGTGATTCTAATCATTCATTTCAGGCAAATACCACCCTGTTACTCATACGGCACACCCGTTCATTCCTAACCATGCACCCTTCTTCCTGTTGTCCTTGAACCTGGAATGTACTCCAGAGGTCTTATTTTGTGGGTGCTGAGCAAAATAAAGATTGTAATCCTCCTTGCATCAACCCCAGAGCTCTTGCTATGACAACAACATCCTGCATACTCAAAGCACATGTAGAAAATAAAGAACTTTATTCCAACAAGAGTTTGTTTGCAGAAGGAAGATTAAGCTGATTGAATACATTGTTCTACACTGATTTTAATTGGTGCTATAATCTGATCTGTCTCTAACCAGCTAATCAGTATTTAATCGGTTGCTTTAATTTTATTACAAAGCAAGTAGAATGCAGCTGTAGCTAGACACCACACAAGTAAATAAAATGCATTATTATTATATTTATGCATATGTTTTATTCTGCTTGTGTCACAACTATACTCACTTCCACTCCCCTCATAATTTGTTTGTATTAAGCCATTACTGTGCACTTGAATGGTGGGAACAGTAAAAAAAAGTCTATTTATTGCCAAGTATACGTTATATAATACATTTTTTGATGTACCCACCTTCATTTGCCAAAAATTCTTGTGATTCATTTAAATATTTATATAGCACTTCAATTACTGACATTGCTTCTATTAATTAATGATACAGGGATTTAATTCTATGTAATAAACACAGAAGTAAAAATAACAGAACGAATTCATGTATAAAAAAGAATCTGACTTGATTGTCCCAAATAAAATTCTATGCTAGAGTTTTCCACATAATTCCCCAGAGAATAAGGCATCTTAGCATTAATAAAACTCTGAGTGTTTTAGGAGCTTTGAACATAGGTACAATAGGTTCCAAAGTCCTACATAAGTATTTGAACAACTTGACCTTATTTCAGCTTTTTGAGAGAACTATTAGGAACAGTCACAGAATCAACATGAAAAATTATTAAGGACCCACACTGTGTCTGCCTGAAAGGACTCAGATAACTACAGCAAACTTCAAAAAATAGTAATAATAAAATCAAAACACCTTGAGGCTGCTCTTTTAGATCGCTACATATTTTTAAGAGGTAATTTACTGGGAGCTCACTTTTGCTTTTTCCAGTCATTCTTGCTGTGCAGGAACACAATGCCCTCACTGTGTGAGTCTGGAAAGCTCTGCTCCTCTCTCAGGGGGCAGCACAGTACAATGATGAAAAGAAAGCCTACACATTAGGAAGACCCTGGTTCCAGTCCAACCTTCTACCTACTTATTGCATGACCTCAGGTCATCCACTCTTAAGTCTCAATTTCCTCATCTGTAAAATAGGAGTCACAACAGCTACTCTTATATTGCTGTGAGAAGTAGAGATAACACAATACTCTAGCCAAGGGGTCTGGCTGTTTCTTCAGCTACTGGAATCTCTCAGGCTCATTTTGGATAGCCCTTGAGACTCACCTCAATGTCTTCTCAGCCAGCAGAGATTTGTTTATTCAACAAATGTTTATTGGCACCTACAGGAGGCCCAAGCACATAACCAGGAACCCAAAACACAACACTGAAGGTTCATTTGGAAACATAAAGCCCAGTTTTTTCAATGAGAATGAAGATGACTAGATTTGACTTTAAACAAAACATGCCCAGGTAGATGTTTATGGTAAAACCAAGATCAAGGCAATTACCATGGAAATATACAACAGAATATTAAGAAGGGTCCCTAGTCGGAGCTTCTTCTTATACAGCTAAGGAAAGAAACCATTGTTTCCTCATCAGCTTCAAAGTGAAACTTGATGCTTACATAGTATTTCGCTATTTATGAAGCATTTTTATGTGCTATCATGTACAGGAAAAAGATCTCCTAACACTCAGGTTCATAATCTACATCTCTGAATGTCACCATCCCTGTCACTGTACAACTGTGACCACATAGCAGGATAAGATGGCTAACAAAGATGCTTTCACACATTGACCTATCCAAAGTTTGATTTTATTCTTGTCCTAAACCTTTAAACTAGTTCTACACTCACACCACAGAAATGGTGGTTAGTGAAATCTACCTATATGTGTATAGTGGGGATGTTCTAGGTAATCAAATAAAATCCCTTTATTTTGTTCCTCGATAGGGTCGTGATACTATCCCTGCTCTGCCTGGCAGATGGGATGGAATGACCCATTCCTCACCTGCTTTACCTAGACTTGCATCCATTGAATTGGCTCAGAAATGATACCCATGATATGCTGGCTTCTTGCCCAAATCTAGAGCTATCTTTCTGCTGACTGCCTAGCTGTGTTCTCCAGGACCTTTAATGAAGATGTACACAGCTATGATTTAATAATAAAAAAAAAAAAAATGGATCTACTCCTTATGCAAAAGAAAGATAAGTCATGAGCTAACTATGAAACTCTGAATAAATCACATATGTTCTGATCTTCATTCTCCAAATCATGAATCAAGAGCCATCTAATTACCTTCCACCTTCGAGATTCTATGGAGATGTACACATGTATTATCACAGCAAAAATATGTCTGTTATAGAAGGCAAAGGAGTCTTCTCACCTTTTCCTATTAGTACCAATGGGATTCCCCCACAAAAAAAGATAGTTGACTTTGTTGAAACAAACAAAAAATAAAACAAACAACAAATACTCTCATATTGTGATCAGGATAACAGTTGTTTATTGTGTCCTATGCATTAATATAAGAGTATAAATATTTGGTTATTGGATAATTTTTAACCCTTTCCAGTTCAATTTTTCTACCACCCCATAATCCCCAGTTCTTATTTATTTTAGTTGAGAAAGAGTTTGATAGATTATTTGTAATTATCTTACAGTTTTAAAAGAGAAAAACATGAATATGAACTCACCTGATATTAGTTTAGGTTACACAATTAATTAAAGTGTTTTTATTTTTGTCTATAAACAAACAAACAAAAAATCATTATGTGGGCTGAGGGCCAACATAAGATCAGAAGGGATTAATATAGGGGTCAAAAGTATATCTATTGCTTATTAACATTTGTGCCTTCTTATAGCCAAGTCTGTTCCAAGGCTGAAGAAATAAACTGGAATGATGGCAAAAGGTTGTTAAATTTCAATTATTTCTGAAAGAAGGGATGCCATTCTTTCCTCACTAGCTAAATCTATAAAGTATCTATCTGTGAAGCATACAAAATGTTTTTCCAAGAACTTTAAGACTCAATGAGCAAATGCATGTCACACCAACCTCTACTCCTTATTCCTCACACTGCAGCAGACATTATTACTCAATCACAGACCTTTTCCATTGTGTCTCTGCACACCTTCAAATGTCTCTCCATATAGTATCTCAAGAAACTGCTGGCAGCATATCATACTTTGCACAAATGATACAAGGCATTTAGAATTCCTGGATTTGTGAGATTGTCACTTCTAAGTCAGAAGAGTTCCCAGGTTGAAATCTGCCCCAAATTTGCAACATTTGATGAGAACGAGTTTGAGAGCTATCTGGGAAGGCAGAGGGAGAAAGAAGCCAATGGAGTTCACACTGCTGAGGCTGGAAGAGGTGGTCTGGTAATGAGCAGAAGTGCTGGCAGTGGATACACAGTCAGAGATGGGCTTGGAGCAAGGTGGGTAATAAAGGCACCAAAAAAACAAACAACAACAAAAAAAACCCCAAGGAGCCAAAATGCACAATACAAACTGAGTGAAGCTTGAAGTTTAGCAAATAAATATGAAAACTCTAGCTCTTGAATGAACTGTGTTCTTTACATGGAGATTGGAATATCTTTTTTTTTTTTAATTTATTTTCACATATACATGTGTTCATTAGGCTTCCACTTTTTGCCTTCACAAAATTAGAAAGGCTCAAAATTTAACAACGATAACAATGTTTAAGATAGGGACCAGAAACAAAAACCTCACAAAGAGTGAATGAAGACAAATACATTCAGAAAAGAAATCAGATGATTGCTGCAATTAAGTATTAAGCAATAAAAATAATAGTAATGCAAAGAAAGTGACATTCACATTATCAAATAAGAGTATGTCTATTATAGAAGGCTTTGACTCTGAGGTTCAGTAAGGAGTCATCAATTAACTTCTTCTTATCATTTTTTCCAAAAGTATCAGAGAATAAACAATTAATATTTATAAATAAAAATAAAGGTAATTTAAAAAAACAGATCATGCCAAATCTTACAGACAATAGAAAAAGAAGAAATACTTCAAAATAATTCTACTCAATCTGGATAGGATACACCTGATATTAAAATTGGAAAAAATATATTACTATAAAGGGAAAATTACAAACATAATTCAGAGACTGGGATATATTCCTGCCTATAAATGTCTTTCCTTTCTCCTCCCTACAGCCCTGTCCTCTTTCCTATTCCCTCCATTCTCATTTCCTTTCATATACCACCAGTTCTTCCCATCACAGTCCCTCTTCTTCAACTTCCTTGTCTTTCCTTTTTTCTTTCTCTCTCATTATTCCCTCTCTTGTTCTCCCTTGTCCAAGCTTTAAACAACCTTGCTCACTAGCCCACTGTCTTTAAAAAGTGTATAAAAGCTATGGAGTTTGTGGCTTCCTTCCACACAGCATAACACAAAGGGAACTGAGAGGGACAGAGGGAAGCTTTTGGGGTGCAGGAGGAGGTGAGGACAGGACACCCAAGTCAAGGAAGAAATGAAGTAGAAAGCAGAAGTAGAAAGACTATGTCAGCTCCACCAACAGAATCAACAAAGTCCAGAAACAGTGTTGCTGTAAGTTTGGGAAAAAACAAACAGGGCAGACAACAGAAAACATGACATGATACAGACCAGGGGTAGGAGTAGGGAGAGAGAAGTATGAGGTAAGCGAGCAAAGTGGCAGCTTTAATAAGCAACTGTAACTGGAAACAGACCCAAAAAATGGATGTGAGCAAAGGGATGTACTCTAAAGGTAAAAAAGCAAAAACTGAAGTGGTGGACTGCACCTTTATAACTAACACCTGACACAAAGGAAAAGAATTGTGCCAACTGAATGACAGTGTCACATGTGGAACTTAGTAGACATTTCTTGAGTTTTCTTTAATTTTTATCTTAATATTACTTTGGAAACATAAAATTGTTTTGAGATTTAAGAATAAACTAAATCAATTTGGGAATCAAAATGAAACCAAGTGCCTATTCTATTTGGACAATAACATGGATTGACAGCATAGCAATTCTTTGTTAAACACACCCTATTGGATCTGAAGGTCAACCCCATCATAACAAGATGCCTTGGAGAGGCATTCTTCCTAACTAGTTATTGATTTGTAAAACTTCATGAGTGTCTTATATCAAATGACTGTTCCAGAATTGTTACCTTGGATCAACAGGGAGTAAATATTGGCATTTTCATATGGCAATCTGCTATTTGGGAATAATCTAGCCTTCCTGGAGGAATGGAAATAAAGCACATAACAGTCATTTGCCAATCATATAATATTAGACACCAGTAATTTGTCATTCACTGCAGTGGTGTAGAATCATTAGCAGAGCCATTTGACTGCTCCCAGACACACCAGCTATGATCATGTAGAGAACGTGATTCCACAGGCCGAATGTACCAGGTCCGCACTAACATTTCATTACTCCAGACTGAAAGTTAATGACCAGTGCAAATCATCAGGATACTACAGTAAAAGAATGGCAGTAAAAAGGCCTAAATAAATCACAAATTTAAATGGGAGATTCATTTTAGTTAGTCATTATTCAGAGCAAAGATATGAAACAATTCACCCATGGTATAACTTACATCAATCATGACACCATTGTAAATAATTAAACAAATATTTGATTGGTACCTACTATGTACATGACACTCTGCCACATGCTGCAAGACATACCCAGATGTAAAAGAAATAATCTCTACCTTCAAGAAACTTGCAATCCAGTAGGAGAAAAAGGACATTTTACAGATGTTTACACAAATAAAATATAATATAAATGTAGTATGATATTAAGGTTCTGCTTTGCAAAACTAATGCATTTCCCAGAATAAGAAATTTATTTCCCAGAATATAGAGGTATAGAGGATTAAACATCATACTTACTACAAAGTCACCAATATCATAACTCATCTGAGGAATTACTGAGAACAAGACATTCCCCTGGCAAGCCTGGAAATCTCTTGTGACTTGGAAGGCAAGCCACCACGTAACTGAGTAATCCTGGAGGAGCAAAGTTCAGTCCTGTAGTAGTAAGGCTATTGTTAAACAGTAAGTATTTTATGAAAGTTCCTCAAAGGATTAGTGGAGAAAAATTGCATTTAGTATTTTGAAGATCATTTCCTTACCACCCTTGAAGATCATTTCCTTGAGTGCATACTCTGTTGGCACCTATGAGATCATTTCCCCAAGCATGCAGCCCCTGCATGTCTTTGCTTAGTAATCTTTCCATCTATTATGTATTTTCTCAATAAAAGGACTCTGCGAGAAGTGCTCAGTGCTATCATGCACCTATGGTTAGTCCCACCTCTTAAAGTGTGTACTGTCCATCCATGTCTCACATGACCATTTATGCGGTCACGAGAAAGAGGATAGTTGGGAGATGAAGAAGCCATTCTCCCTAAGTCAGACAAGCATGTGCAAATGAGATCTTCCTCACTTGTTGTAGTTTGAAACATGGCCCTACTTTCTGTATTGTAATTGTGATGCATCTATAAGATATTAATAACCCTTGTCACTGACATAACTTGGCCTGGTTCCCAATTGTTAGAACTATTGTTTATGTTTTTCTATTTCACACGCTTTTTTTCTTTGCATGTTGAGTACAATATTTGCATATTTTATATAGTGTCCCTTGTTTGAATGTCCACAGAACCTATTTACAATATATCTCTTACAAACTCACCCCAGATATGTTGGTATTGGTTGTTTAATTTATTCTATAAATCTGAACTTTTGTAAATATAAATGAAAGAGATTCTGAACTACTATAGGAAATTGACAGAAGCTGCATCTGGTATCAATGAATTTCATTACATTTTAATGATTATGACATATACAGATGTAGTTGGCCATTTCTCTTTTCCATGTTCTTAAATTCTTTTTAAAAATTTTAATTATACAAACAATACTCTCCTGGAATTAATAGAAAATTACAGCAAGCTTGCAGGACAAAAGGTTAATATACAAGGTCAATTATTTTCCCATATACCAGCAATGAACAATTAAAATTTGAAATTAAAAACACAATACCATTTATATTAGCACAAAAAATTAAATAAAAAAATATGTAAAATGTCTATCTGAAGAAAACTAGAAAACTTTGAAGAAAGAAATCAAAGTGATCTAAGGAAAAGGAGAGCTATACATGTGCATATATAGAAAGGTCAATGTTGTCAAGATATTAGTTCTTCTCCCTATGAATTCAATATAATAACAGTTTTTAAAAATCCAAGAAAACTATTTTGTAAATATTAACAAATTGATTCTAAAGTTTATATCAAATAGCAGAAGACACAGAATATCTAACATGGTGTTGAACAAGAATAACAAAGTAGGAGGACTGACACTGCTTGCTTCAAGTTTTGCTGTATTTTCTTTCAGAATTTTTATGGTTTCATATCTTATATTTTAAGTCTTAATATTTCATGTCTTATATTTAATATATCTTGCATTAATTTTAGCATATGATGAGAGATAGGGATCCTGTTTCATTCTTCTGCATATGAATATCCAATTTTCCTAGCGTCATTTGCTGAATAGGGCTTCCTTTCCCCAGGGTACTTTCTTCTGTTGAAGATCAACAGATATGGTTTTAGATAGATGGTTTTATTTCTGAGTTCTCTATTTTGCTCCATTGGTCTATTTCTCTGCTTTTATGCCAGTATCACACTGTTTTGATTACTATAACTTTATAGTATAATTTGAAGTCAAGTAATATGATGCTTCCAGATTTGTTCTTTTTTTTAATAGTATTAGATCATAGTTGTGTATATTAATGCAATCATGGGGCACTATGCACTGGTTTTATAAACAGTTCGACACATTTTCATCATACTGGTTAACATAGCATACCTGGCATTTTCTTAGTTATTGTGTTAAGACAATTATATTCTGCATTCACTAAGTTTCACATGTACCCTTGTAAGATGTACTGCAGGTGTAATCCCACCAATCACCCTCCCTCTGCCCAACCTCCCCCCTCCATCCCCTCCCTCTTCCCCGTCCACTTATTCTTAGGTTATAACTGGGTTATAGCTTTCATATGAAAGCCATAAATTTGTTTCATAGTAGGGCTGAGTACATTGGATACCTTTTCTTCCATTCTTGAGATACCTTACTAAGAAGAATATGTTCCAGCTCCATCCATGTAAACATGAAAGAGATAAAGTCTCTATCTTTCTTTAAAGCTTCATAATCTTCCATGGTGTACATATACCACAATTTATTGATCCATTCGTGGATCAATGGGCACTTGGGCTTTTTCCATGTTCTTTTTACTTAATATTGCCTTGGCCATTGAGGCTTCTTTTGGCTACAAAGGAAGCTTAGTACACATCACATTTTTCTAGATTTGTGTTTTAATGGGGATTGTGCTGAATCCTTAAGTTACTTTGAGCAGTATAGACATTTTAATAATATTGATTTTACCAAACCATGACCAGGTGATGTTTTTCCATTTTTTTGAGTAATCTGCAGTTTATTTCATCAGTGTTTTGTAGTTCCCCTTGTAGATGTCTCTAACCTCCTTTGTTAAGTATATTTCTAGGTAATTTTTTTTTTTTTTTTTTTTTTTTTTGTAGCTATTGTAAATGGTATTGAGTCCTTGATTTGACTCTGTAATAGAGCATTGTTACTATACAGAAATTCTACTGGTTTGAGTACATTGATCTTATAACTAGAAACTTTGCTGAATTTATTTACAAATTCCAGGAATCTTTTGGTGAGGTCTTTGAAGTTTTCTAGATACAAGATCATATCATTAGCAAATAGGGATAGTTTGACCTCCTATTTCCTGATTTGAATGCCCTTCATTTACTTCATTTGCCTGATAGCACTGGGAAGGACTGTGTTAAATAGTAGTGGTCACAGTGGACACCCTTGTCTTTTTCCAGTTCTTGGGGGAATGCTTTCAACTTTTCCCCATTCAGCATAATGTTGGCTGTGGATTTATCTTATATGGCTTTTATAATTTGGAGGTATATTCCTAGTTTGTTGAGATTTTTATCCTAAAAGGGTGCTAGATTTTATCAAATGTTCTTTCTACATCTATTGAGATGACCATGTGGTCTTTGTTTTTGTTTCCATTTACATGGTGAATCACATTTGTTGATTTGCATATGTTAAACCATCCTTGTGCCCCTTATATAAAACCAACTTGATTATGGTATATTATCTTTTTACTGTGCTGTGAAGTTTGGTTGGCTAGTATTTGTTGAGGATTTTTGCATCTATTCTTTGTGTGTGTGTCTTTTCCTGACTTTTAGACATCAGCCTAGGTAAAGAATTTATGACTAACACCCAAAAGGCAAATATAGAGATAACAAAAATAAATAAATTGGACTTAATTAACTTAAAAAGCTTCTGCAAAGTAAATAGACAACCTACAGAATGACAGAAAATATCAGCAAACTATGCTTCCAACAAAGGACTGATATCCAGAATCTACAAAGAACTCAAACAGATCAGGGAAAAAAAAAAAATAAATAAAAAAATAAAAAATACTACCCCGTCAAAAAAGTTGACAAATGACAAAAATAGAATTTTTTTGAAAGGAAATAGACAAGTGACCAGGTGACCAGCAACATATGAAAAACTTTCCAGCATCTCTAATCATCAGGGAAATAAAAATTAAAACCATCTTACCCCTGGGAATTACCATTACTAAAATGCCAGAAAATAATAGATGTTGGCATGACTACAGAGAGAAAAGAGCACTTATACAGTGTTCTAACAGCATAGAGATTCCTCAGAGAAATAAATGTAGACCTACCATTCACATTAAATCCAACAATTCAACTGGTGGCATCTACCCAAGTAAATGAAGTCATCTTATCAGAAAGAAAGACATCTGTATTTGAATGTTTGTATTAGCACAATTCACAATTTCAAAGATGTGGAACCAACCTAAATGCCTTTCAATTCATGAGTGGAATGACAAAATGTGACACACACACACACACACACACACACATATCATGAAGTAGTACTCAGCCATAAAAAGGAATGAAATAATGCCAATAATGTAATTTGTAGCAACATGGAGGAAACTGGAGACCATTATTCTAAATGAAGTGCCTCAGAAATGGAAAACCAAAGACCACATGTTCTCATTAATAAGTGGCAGCTAATAGATGGATACACATGGACACAAAGCCATATAGAAGACATGAGAAATCAAGGAGGGGGGAAGGTAAGAAGGGTCTGGGATTAAAAACTTGACCTATTGGATACAATGAACACTGTTCCAGTGATGGTCACACCAAAAGACTTGACTTAAGCATTATACAAGATACCCTTATAATAAAAATGCTATTATTCCTTTAATTAATATTTTGAAATAAAAACAAACAAACATAAGACCTATTGTGAAGCTACAATAATCAAGATAGCATGGTAGTGGCCCAAGTCAACAAACAGGTCAATGGAACAGAATAGAAATCTCAGAAATAGAACCACAAATATAGTCAAATGAAAGGGCAAAGGCAAGTAAAAGATAAGTCTTTCAAACAGATGGTGCTAGGACAACTGGCCATCTTACATACGAATCTAGACACAGACTTTACACCATTCACAAACATTAAAAAAATTGTCAAAATTAATCATAGAAGACAACATAAGAGAAAATCTAGATGATCTTGGGAATGGTAGTGACTTTTTAAATAGAATATCAAAGGTACAATTCATAAGCTAGACTTCATTAAAATTGAAAACTTTTGCTCAGCAGAAACATTGTCATGAAAATGAGAAGACAAGCCTCAGACTGGGAAAAAATATCTGTAAGAGACATGCCTGACAAAGAACTGTCATTAAAAATATACAAAAGAATAAAAAAAAAAAAACCTCTTCAAACTCAACAATAAGGAAATGGACAACCCAATTAAATAACAGGCAAAAGACCTGGATGCCTCACCAAAGAAAATAAACAGATGGCAAATAAGTACATAAAAAGCTCCTCGCTTCAGGCCCTCACTGGGGAATTGCAGATTTAAAGCACAATGAGACATCACTAACAACCTATTATAATGATGAAAAATTCAAAACAATGAGAAAACACCAAGTACTGGTGAGGATGTGGAGCAGCAGGAACTCTCCTTCATTGCTGGTGGGAATGTAAAATGTAACAGCCACTACAGAAGATTGGGATTTCTTAGAAAACTAAACATACTCTTACCATAAAATCCAGCAAATATTATCCCCAGTATTTACTCACAGGAGTTGAAAACTTATGTTTGTACAAAAACCTGCATCTAGACGTTAGCAGCTTTATTCAAAATTGCCAAAACTTGGAAACAAATAAGATGCTCTTGAATAGGTGAAATGATGAACAAATGGTGGTATTCTCAGGCACTGAGATATTATTTAGCAGTGCTTAAAAGAAAGGAGCTAGCAAGCCTCAGAAAGACATGGAGGGACCTTAACCTCATGTGGCTAAGTAGAAGGAGCCTATCTCAAGAAGTTGTATACTGTGTGATTTCTACTTTATGAGAAAGGCAAAACTATGAAGACAATAAAAAGATCTCTGGTTTGTTTGCAAGGGTTCGGGGGAGGAGGAAGGAGGGCATAGCACAGGACATAGAAATGAAATAATGTCAATAAGGTCATTTGCAGCAAATGTCCTTAAAGGGCAGTGAAACCATTTTATGTGGTATCACAATAGTGGTTACATGCCATTAGACCATTGTCAAAACCCATAGTATGTGCAACTCAGAGTGAACTCTAATGTAAACTGCAGACTTTGGTTAATAATCACGTTTCAAAATTGGCTCATTAATCGTAAAATTTGTCCGCAGACTCTGTCAGCCTCCTGCCTACTCGTGCAATGCTTTAGGTGAACTTTGCCAGGAAATTCAGCCCCTTCAGGATCTCCAGTTTTCTGATCCTCCCTCTCACCTAAGACTGACCCGCCCCTATCCTCTCTTGACTTCACTTCATTTATACAGATTAATTAATTCATTGGTTAATTGATGAGTTCATTGAATCCATTAGTCTCCTGCATGAGTCCCTGTTGGAATCCTATGACTCTGCGTCTTTAATCTTCTTGGAAAATAGCCATGTGCCAGATTTACTCTCACTTCCTCCCAGGTCATTAAAAAAAAAAAAAAATTAAAGACAGCACTGAAAGAAGCGGGTTAAAAAAAAAATGCTGTGAATCTTTGCCCTCTTGATATCAGCTTTGCGACACCTGGCCAAGTACAGCCTGTGCTAAGTTTCAAATAAGAAGCAGATAACTTTGAAGATTTTATTTCACAAGGGACAAAAGATAAAAGTCTTTGTCAAGTTGTCATTAGATGCTTAGTGCTATTCTTGGTGGGGTGCTAGAGGTGCCCCTCCTCCAATGTAGACTTCTAGCAGATTAGGTTTCAGAGCTTTAATTTGAGGAAGGATTTACAGCTGTGAAGAGGTATAATATCATTTTCATTTGGGTTGTACTAGGCTGAGGAAGCCAGATTACATTTGTATGAAACTGTATTAGAAGATACGTCTGAAACCATCAAAATCAAATAAAGGGAAAAATTTTCAGAGAGCCTAAAAGTGAGGTGGGTGGGGGAGGCTGTTCTCTCCAACACCTGTACATTGTTTCACTAACATTGATTCTGCTTTATATCAAGGGTATCCAAGCAGAAATGCAGAGGGAGATGGCAACGATGCCAGGGCCTGCTGGTCCTGCCCATCTGTCAGTCTGTCCTCAACCAGATCCAGGGGCTCATTCCCCAAACAAAAGAAAAAAAATTAATTAACCCTTAGAGAAGAGGGGAAGTTATGGAGGGCGAACCTTGTGAAAAAAATGCCCTGCTTCCATCTCCCAAGGCACTAATTCAGGGGCTCAAAGAAATCCATCAAATTGTCTCACTGGGCCTGGGTCCATCCACCACTGCCATATGCTGCCATGCAGGTGTGTGGCCCAGCCTCCCTGAGATAAGGGCTGACACAGAGAGCATGCCTTCCCTCCAGAACAGTCTTAATGCTACTTTAAAAGCTAACTCTCAAGTGCACAGCAAACAATAAATCATTTTCAGTACCACAAAAATTCAGTTTCTTCTCAGATGAGGCATGGAAAAGAGTTAGCTGTTGCTCATAATCATTTTGCTACACAGGTAGGCAGAACTGGGTGGATTACCACCATCTTCTAGACAAGGGGTCCTCAAACTGCAGCCCGCGGGCCACGTGAGGCTACGTGATTGTTTTTGTTCCTGTTTTGTTTTTTTACTTCAAAATAAGATACGTGCAGTGTGCATAGGAATTTGTTCATAGTTTGTTTTTTTTAAACTATAGTCCAGCCCTCCAATAGTCTGAGGAACAGTGAATTGACCCCCTGTTTAAAAAGTTTGAGGACGCCTGTTCTAGACTCAGAATTTAGAAATGGAGGTATGGGACACAATGGCAGGACCCTTAAAATTGACATCTTTGTGCCAAACTCTTAAGTTTCAACGGGTATGTATTGTTCTTGGCTGGGGAGAACCTGGGGATACAGGGCTGCTTTCTATCAGCAGAGATGTGCTAACTTCCAGTAATGGGGGAAATCGTGAAGACAGCCGCAGACATCGTCAGGGGTTACCTAACTCTTAAATGGTTGGTTCCTCTGAGAGCAGTGGGCGGTCAAAGAGTAAATGATGTATGAGAATAATTTTTCTCCCAGGAGTTCTGATCTCTCAATTACTACAGGGAAGAAAAGAGCAGGGATTTCTGGACCTACTGTTAGCACATGCTGTTTCTTATACGTGTAGGTCTCCTTAGACAAAATACAACTATCTTAGGCTCCAAGTTGACAAGGGCCCATTTGCAGTGGGCTCCAGATCTTTTCTTTTTGTAATAAGGAATGGCTTGGAATATAGAAGAGGTATTGTAGGAAAGAGCTCTACACAGGGCCATAAAGAGGTAACAAAGACACAGGATATAATTCAGATCCCACTTTCCAGGGCTGGCTCACAAAAATAAAAATCAAATTAAATTAAATTAAAAAATAATCTGATAAAAAAATTTGCCCCAAACTTTCAGATTACTCACAAGAACTCCATGGGCAGTAGTTAAGAATATTTTCCTAGAGCAAGCCAACAGCCATGATTTTACTTTATTTTTAAATATCATGAAAAGGACACACTTCTTGATATTTTAATCTTATTCTCAATTAATATTCTCTATTAATAAATAAACATCAAAGTAAGATAAATCTTCTTTCAAAAAGTTAGCGTTATCTAGGAAAGAGTTAAAAACTAAAGTTCTCTTTTTTTGAATAATCCATTCATTTCTCCCACCACCTTCTCAGATAATATATTAATAACCAAGATTCCTCCTACACCCAGAGAAGATAAAGGAACACAGCTTCTTTAGCCTTTGGGCACTTAGCAAGTTATCGATAACGCAGAAACTTAAAGTCTAACATTGAACTCCTCCAGAGGGGGATAGCTTGCAAGAAATGAAGAACAGAGCAAAAGGGGGAAAGACTGCGAGAGCAGGAGAGGGTAGGAAGAGCTAAGCTGCCGACACTTGACTTCTGTAGGTGTTAGTTTACTCCTATGGCAAATGCAAGGAAGATTAAGGCAGGCCTGAAAGAAAAGTCAATCCTTAATTAAGAAATAAATAAAATGGCCTTTAAAATAATTTAATTCCATAGGAAGAAAAGTGTAGTCAAATTATCCTCATAGAGAGCTTTTTAGCCTGCACCAGGAAGACAACGTAGTATAGTAAGGAGGATAGAAAAATGAGGTATGAGTCAAACCACCTGACTCCACATTCTCATTGCACCATGAACTAGCTCCATGATCTTAAGCAAGTTACTTATCTTCTCTGAATCTCAGCTTTCCTATATGTATAACGGGAATAATAACAGATCCGATATCATAGGACTATTGCAAATACTAAGTTTTTTGACTTATATATATATGTATAATGCTCTTAGTGCAATGCTTGCCCCCACAATAAATGTGCAACAATTATTAATTTATTATTGTTTGAAATACAATGCAGAACAATTCTATTTAAATATAAAAAGATAATCTTTACATACTTGGAACATTTCTTACCTGAGGATCTATAAAATTAAGAATAAAACAGAGTTGTAAGAAAGATGGCATCATATGGGTTTTCTGGCTTAACACACAAATAAAGCAATCCAAATTTAGAAAAATCTTTTGAGCTATTTTGTGGTGACTGTGTCTGCCATCACTTGGGACAAGAAAATGCATGCTTCTTGGATTCTAGAGAGCTGTTAGGAAATGCTAGCTGACCCTTGACAAACCCCCAGCCTCCCCAGGAGCACAGTCAAGCAGCTTAATTCAGGCAAGCAAGCAAAAAGCATGAGCCCATACATGGTATCCATCTGTGTGACTTAACCACAAGCCACAGTTCACCTCTGTGGACACCAAGCTCAGCTGCCAAGGAAAGATTTTAGCCCCACAGTGGTGTCCTAACAATTTCTAGTTCAGTGGAAAGCTGGGGAACACACAGGCTCACACCATGGGATTTCTTCATATTTCATCAGTTTCCAGGTTTTAAATAATTTTTAACCTTCTCTCTCTGTGGATGCAGACAGAAGCTTCTGTACTCCAAGTAGAAATTACTGGACTTCAAGTAATATGAATCTGTTTCACATTCCTGCTTAGGCATCCAATTGGTTCCATGACCTTGGCCATGATCTGACCTCTCTGAGCTTCACTTTCCTTATCTGTAAAATGGACAAGAATGAACTTTAGTGAATGCTGGAGACTTGTGGTCGTTTCACACAAATGGTTAGATAATGTTATCATTTTAAGGCTTGACTGATTTGCTATCCTGGACTGAAATGGGTTGGTTGCTAATCTACTCTACCAATATTCTCTAATAAAAAAAAATAATAATAAGTTTCCAAGCTAGTAAACTTAACTAGGAGAGGAAGAAAGAAAATTTGCTGCTAAATAAATTGGCTAGAGGCAAAGCCAAAAGCTGCTTGAGTAAAGCAGGTGGCTTCCCACAATTTTTTTCTTTAATAACTTCCCCTATAATATTTCTGAGGCTCATCAGAGGACGATAGCAGCCCAGTGTTGGTGATCCCACTCACATACGAACACTTCCATTATAGGGTGTGAAAGGCCTCGCTCTGAGAAGTGGGAGTCAATGAAGATTGGCCTTTTTTCCCTTTCCTATCCTGAGGTAATGGAACCAGCTTTTTCTCCCCAGTGATGCAGCACTATGATGGCTGGAGATAAGCAACAAGATGAAAAAACAATGTTCGTGATAAATGAAAAAACAGGGAAAGAAGTTCCGGAGACTACCTTTCTGTGTCAGAACCCCCAAAAGTATTCTATTCTTTATCTTTGATGTGCATTTAAAAATCACTGGGATTTGTTTTAAGTTGGTCACTTTTGTGCTCACATCTGTAAAAGGTTTTGTTTTCCCTGTTTATGTATGTGGTTATATTTTTAGAGATAGGGTCTGCCTAGGCTGGAGTGCAGTGGCTTGAATTCCTGGGCTCAAATCATCCTCCTACCTCAGTCTCCCAAGCAGCTGGGATGAGCGTCACGTGCCACCCCTCCTGGTTTGTAAGCAATTTTCATTGAAAATGTTTTTAATGAGTATCCCAAGAACAGGATAATTTGGAGATCCCACATAGATTTTAGTAACACCACTAAAGAACAGCAGGCATTCATTTCTTTTTATTTCTATTATCTACGATGCATTTATTAGAATCTAAAATATTAAATTACATAGAGTTTTTATTTAATTCAGCCTAATGACAGGATTCATTGACTTTAAAGGATCACTCTAGGTTCTTTAAAAAGCCAAAATCACCACACTTTCCCCCTTTATTATGAATGTCTAAGGATCAAAAGCTACTCAGAGCATGTGGCCTCCCCTCACTTAACTACCTAGCAGCATCTGGTCAGTTGGTCACTCCCCTTCTCCTTAAACCATTTTCTTACACTCAAACAGCCTAGCATATTACCCTATCCCTCCTCTCCTATCCTGCTCCCTTTGACTTCCTCATGGGTTTATAGGGATTTGAAACCATCTCCTTTATTTGTGTATATGTTTGTCATCTGCCTTTATCCCCTGTGCCTAGACATTCGTGACACACTGTAGAGACACTGCCTAAGCATTTGTGATCTGACTGTAAAGCCACTTGCCTAAAACTACATAGTAAGTGGCCGAGCCAGAATTTGAGCTCCAAGCCCATACTCATGACACAAGTAATAATAATTTACAAACATCTAAGAAAATGCCAGGAAGGCTACGTTAACCAGTGTGATGAAAATGTGTCAAACGGTCTAAAAAACCCAGTGTATGGTGCCCCATGATCGCATTAATGTACCCAGCTATGATATAATAATAAAATAAAATAAAATAAAATAAAAATAATTTACAAACATCTGATTGACATTGAATGGAGGGCTGTTACAACTTACACACAAATTCAACCTAAGAACAAACTTAGTGAACCTATCTCCTTTGTAACCCAGGGACTGCCTATACCATGGAAAGGTCATCTTAAGATATAGGTCAAAGAACAGGATTGACAAATTATTTCCCTAGAGGGGCAGATAGCAAGTATTTCTGGCTTATGAGCCACATATAGTCTGCTGCATTTTTTTAAGAGAACACTTTAAATATGTATATCTATTTTTAGAATACGAATAGCCCGAAGCAGAATCTGGCCTTGCCAATCTCTGCCCAATAAAACAGGAGTGTTTTCTATTCTATTGGTTCAAGACTTGATCCCAGGCCCAAGAACCCTACGCAGAATCAGGTAAGATTTGTGCAGTGAATAGATTTCACCTTTGTTCCCTCTAGATAGCAAGGTCCTTAAGGATACTTGGGCACCTTCTACAGCTAAAACAGCTCACTTCCCATGCAAAGCAGATGGATAAATTCCTATGGGTGAAAACACTGACCAACAGGAGGCAGAAGCCTGAGACATTCCTACACAGTCAGAGAAGAGTACAGTAGGGTCAAGAATGGCACAAAGTTGAGAAACCGATTATTTCTTTTCCAATTAAGCATCAGAAGATGTGAGAGAGGAGGAAAATAACTGCTCTCACCTTGCTGGCTCCCCGCGCTCCTGTCCTGCTGAGACTGTCTTTTGGGTACTGTGCAAAAAGCCAAAAAAGTGAGTCCTTCACAGCATGAGGATACTTTTAGCTGGAGGACACGGAGGAGATTTTCTCTTGGTCTTTTATTCAATCATTCACAAAAAGGGACATCCTGTGACCTTATTTTCACTCTGAAGTAACAGAGAGCGCCAAGTGGCTTCCTGCCTCGGGGTCTGTAGAAACCCAGGCTTTGATGCTCCTCTGAGGCCATGTCCTTGGGGAAGCGCACCTTTTCCAGGAGGAGTCGATTTCCTTGGGAAGCAGCTGGTCTCTGGGAATCCTGGCAGCACCAGGGACCAAAAAAAGAAAAGCTCCAGTTTCAATCCTCTGAGACACTGCAAACAAATCTCCTATGTTAAAATTAGTTTTCCTCAAGGGAAAGGTGCTTAGTAAAAAGGTTTGTGACTCAGTAAAATGAGTGGGATATGACTTGGGGAGAAGATATTTCAACATCATTTTAACATCACCATTTTGAGGCCACCATATTGATGGTGGTATGAAAATACTTAGAATTTCAGTAGAAACTAGAGAAATACCTAAAGTGAATGATTTTGGACCATTAATAATAATTTATATTTGCTAGTTTCCTTTTTTTTTCTCTTTCTTTTTTAAGACAAAGACTATGCCAGTCTTTTTAACCATTGAATACCTTGTGCCCAACATGGTACCTCATACATAAAAAGGATGTTGGGAGTCAGGGGGTCCCAATTTCTCAAATCCAGTTGACCTGATTCAATTATTAAGCTAAACTACAAAGTTTAATCAAGTCACAGCAGGAATCAAAAGCAAAAATAGGTGGAACTAAAAATAAAATTGGAGCAGCACAGGCAGTGTGAATGGAGAGCAAAAGTGACCTGCACAAGTCTCAGTGTAACAAAGAGAAAGTTTATTTAAGAACAAATAGAAAATTTAGAGACTTCTGATGAGAGTTAGAAGCAGGTTTCTCTCATGAAGAAGAAGTAGGAGAGATGGAAAGGCAAAGGCAGTGAAGAGGAATGAACACTCTCTTTCTCTTAGTTTAGTATTGGTTGTAACTATTTTATTGGCCTCTGTGCATCTGAAGGCATTGTTTGTTGCCATTTTCTATTGATTATTGACTATTGTTCTTTTCTATTGGACAATGATTACCTAGGTTACTTCATAACTACATTCTTTTCCTCCTTTCTTGGCAAGAGTTACTGAGTTGTGAATGTTCCTATGGGTCCCCCAGACTTCCTTGTTCAACAGGACAGATTTTCCTCCCATCTCCCTTGAAGCCTCTTTCTTTGTGTTCCTTCATGAAAGGTATGATCATTTTTACTGAAAAAATAAATGACTACTCTGATCATCACTACTACTACCCATGCCCAGTATGTACACACAGTAGGTACATAATAATTTGCAGGAAAAAACTGCTGTTATGACTACCAGTATTGCTACTTAACTCCCATTACCAGAACCATTACTCCTATTGGCTTTCTGCTAAAAAGATAATGGGGCAGACATTATGCCTGCATTACTAGAGTTTTTATAAATGGAAATACTAAGATACAGAAAACTTAAAAATATCCTAAAATAAACATATAGTACATGTTATAAAATTAATAATTGTTATTATGACTGTTCTTGGTCAAATAAATGGATAAAATGAAAACTAGGATGAGAGCTAAGGATAGGGTTGTACTTAGTGTTTTAATTTTGGACTCACAAGCATTTTTTTTCACTGAAAGGAATTGAAATTCCTTGAATAAATAACTGATTCCAGATCTATGCCAGGAATCAGACCTGATGAACTATGAGAGTTTGCCATGGCAAGCTATCGAAAATGACTAGAGTAGTGTTAAAAGGACTTGGAGCCAACTTGAAAGGGACACCCACTGGTCAAGAATAAATCAACTTCAATAAGAACAATGAATGTGGATCTAATGTACAAAAATCCATGTAATTCTTAGTTGCATTTAAAAAAAATCATTGGTTACCTTTAAAAGTTGCCAGGACACCATCTTATGATTCAGAAAATATATGAATAAAAAGAAAAATTAAAGCAAATTAAGCATTTACCCTATCTTTCCTATATGGACATCATTTCAATGTAACCAAATAGACATTGAGAGACAGTTCCTTCTAGAGGACTCACCACAGCTAAGAGCAGAAAGAATGAAAGAATTAGAAAATCACCATTTCATATTCTTTATGGCATCGTAAGTCTAAACGACTACCATCCATGGTTACAAAAACTTTCCCTTTAATATTGATGGGCAACTTGATATTGAAGGCATCAGACAGGTAACACCTGAATCTATGAATCAATCCTAACCTAAGACCTGAATAATCAGACATAGTGTCAGTGGTTCCCATACTTTCCTGCACATCAGAATCACCTAGATAAATCTGAAAAATCCTAATGTTTGAGTCACATCCCAAATCAATGAAATCACACGGTCTGGGCTGGAAGTCAAGCATCAGTAATTCTGGTTTGTTTTTTGTAAGATTATCTTGGCGATACTAATGTGAAGCGAAGTTTGGGAACCATTCCATTTTGTGGCTCATGATGTGATGCAATAGGAGGTACATGATGCTCCCTTGATATGCTATGACCTGTCACTTTTAAATCTAACTAAATATTTGCTAGAAGCATGGAGTATAGGGAAACACATCAAAGAATGATAGTACAAGAAAGAAATCAGGGAAATCCAATGTGTAGGGTATTCCAATGAGGTAGGAATGGCCCATCTTTCCAATAAACAAATAGCATTTTAAAAATGATGTATGTAGGGGGAGGAGCAGAGGGTCTTTTAAAAAAATATCACTGCAAGGGTTGTTTCTGGCTATGAAGGAACAACTTCATACTTCAGACTAATCCTCCCACAGAAAACAATCATAATAGCTGTATAAATTTTTTAAAAAGATGAGCTTTTAAGCACATCTGGCACAAACAAGCCATCCAGGATTCAAGCATGTTAGATTCTTCAAAGAGAGAAAATCTATTGAGAAAAGTCCTCTAATTAAAGCAAATTTATGTCTTAAGGTCATTTACTAATTTGCATTTTCAGGGAATACACTGTAGAAAGTAGCAGCTAGAGCTGGAGGTCATCTCCCTGAATTGAAGAAAGAAATCTTAAAGTCAAGGGCTACCAAAGCAGCTGCCAGGACTCAAGAGCTAAGATTTCTGAAAATCAGGAACCCACATGAAAGTGAGTCTAACAGTCCTAGTGTAATTTCCCCTCAGGGCATTTGCAAATTTCAAAACTACAAATATGTAAGCTAAGAGACCAAGAAACTAAGCAAAATGACTTTGCTAAGCAGATGCAGCCAAGAGGCTCAATGTGAAGCCACTGGCGAGAATAGCAGCATTTGCTGATGCTGCTGTAGCACCTATTGATTTTCCAGTTGCACCTGCATATGCTGTACCCAAGGTTCTTAGAGATGCAGGATTGAAAAAAGAAGCTATAACAATGTGGGAAGTAAATAAAGCCTTTAGTCTGGTTGTACTGGCAAACATTAAAATGTTGGAGATTGACCCCCAAAAAGTGAATATCAATGGAGGAGCTGTTTCCCTGGGTCATTCAATTGAGATGTCTGGAGCCAGGATTGTCGTTCATTTGACTCATACCTTGAAGCAAGGAGAATATGGTCTTGCCGGTATTTGCAATAGAGGAGGAGGTGCTTCTGCTCTGTTAATTGAGAAGCTGTAGACGCCCACTGCTATGTAAGGAGATAATCCACCCTGTGTGACTTATCTGGGGTCAGTTTATAGTTAAAATAAGCTATTTCATTTTTTAATTGTTTTCTATTTTAACTCTTTTTAAAATAAAAATGAACAAATCCTAAAGTCTTTTGAAATTAAAAATAAACTTCTTTGCTTTATTTTTTGTAAAAAAAAAGAAAAGAAAAGTTGCTAAAAGACTAAGATGATAAGAAGCAATTTTGTCGAATAGTGTAGGTTAGACAAAAAATTGGAATGTAGGAGCTTCTAAGCAAAAGGGGTGATGATAAATGCCCCAAACTTTCCCTTGAGAAAGCCCAAGGGCTTGACTTGTTAGGACAAACTGGAAATAGACTAGACAGTCTCGAAAAATCTAATTTCCTGATTAAGTCAATATAACCTGTTAATACTGTAATCTGCTTGTCACAGTACTGACATCTCTCTGGAAGAAAGCAACAAAATCCACATTAAATAAAATACTAAAAGGAAGTAAAGGAAGTTATTTGGGCAGAAGAAAAATTTCTCAGATGAAGGTGTGGAACGCAGGATGGAAGGACGAATACCAGGGAAATCAAAGTCAAAGCCAATCTGAGGGATTTAGCAAGAGAAATAAACAAAACGTCTGCACAAAAAATCTGTACACAGCCAGTTTTATTCATGGTAATCCAAACTTGTAAATGACCCCAGTGAAAGCCAAGTGAATGCACAGTAAATATGGACTAGCCACATAAAGGAACATTACTCAATAATAAAAAGGAACATGGAAGTACCTAGATGTAGATGAATCTTGAAGCTCTTATGCTCCATAAAGGGAGCCAGACACAAAAAAAAGCACATACCACAAGATTCCAGTCATGAAATATGATGCAAAATGCAAATAATCTATAGTGACATAAAATAAAACAAATGTTGCTGGGAGTGGGAAGAAGGATGACCACAGTGTGACAGGGAGAATGTGTCTGGGACAGTAGAAATATTTTGTATCTTGACTGTGGTGGTGGTGTCAAGGTGCATCCCTCTTGTACAACTCACAGAACTACTTTATTTGGGCAGACTTTATTGTATATAAATTATACCTTGATAAGTTGATTTTTTTTTAAAGACAGATGAATTTACCCAAAGGACATCCAGATCAATAAGAAGACGTGCTGTACAATTCCATTTATAAAAGTCAAAAATGGGCAAAACCAATTTATGGTGATAAAGCAATGGGTATCTTGCACAGCAGGTGTGCACTTAATGATGGAAAACCTCCAATGCTAGTGATGTTCTATATCTTTATTTGAGTGCTATATATGCAAAATGTTCATTTTGAAAACATTCATGGAGTTATATGCATAAAATGTATGTGCTTTGTCTATAGTGTTGTTATACTTCAATAAAGAAAAGTTAAAGAAGAGTTGCTAGAAATTAAAAAAAACTAAGAGCCATCAACCAAAGGCAATGTGTGGATATTGAAAGGCTTATGATGTGAAAAATTCAACTGAAAAAAAATTGAGGGGGGCAAAGGAGGAAAATACAACATGAACTATTTATTAGATATTAAATAGTAATTGCTCTATTGCATGTTACCTTGATTACTTTTAAAGTCCTTATCTGTTACAGAAACCTAAAAAAGTATTTATAGGTTAAATAAATAAAAAATATTTAGTATTTAAATATTAAAATATTTCATCAAATAAGCACACACATGTGCTCAGGGATAAGTTGATCATCACAGAGGCTGGGGAACAGGAACATGAGAGCCCATTATCCTATTCCTTCAACATTTGCACATATAATAATATTTTAATTTTAAAAGAGTAAAAAAAAATAAATAAATAAAAGTGAAGGAGAGGTTCAAGGATGGAGTGGAGGGCCTAGGAGGGTGTGAAGATGTTACTGGGCCTATGACCTAAATCCTATTCTTTGCACTCTGTGGAGCAACACGTCCATTCAGACGGCTATATCAAAATGTCCTGCTTCAGAACACACATGGCAGGAAATTTCTTGGGGGCCCAAAAACATGACAGGCAGGAATAGAATGAAATTTGAGAGACTCCAATTAGGTCCTGAATGACAGCCAGGCAGATACATGATGACAAACAGGGCCCTTCTTTCCTCCGGAGACTGATCTATTTTGAGACTAAAGAGGAAAGTGAACTTGTGTAATCCAGGGAATTTCACCATCGTTCTGGTCTGCAGTTATCTCAATCTAAAGCCTACTCAGGTTTTGGAAATGGGCAAGAGGAAACCAGATTCTGATGCTGTTGCTCAGGATCCTGGCAGGAAGCGGAAGTCACACTCATTCTCAGATGAGAATGATATGAGGGAACTATTTTCAGAGGGATAGTCAGGGTTACCAGTTAAGGACATTGAAGCATCAGGAGTTGTCTGCAGTAGAATGCCTTTAGTAGCCAGGGTCTAAAAAATAAAAGGAACAGAACATGTTACTAGAGTCTGGTGAGGTAGAGGGGGACAGGGTGGGGGGGGGGGTGTCACCACAGGCTGGAGCTGCAAACAGACACAGACCTTGCAAGAAACATGATGAGAAAGACTGCAGTGGGAGTAAATACTCTGCTTCCTCACTCTCTGCTCAGGGCCTGGTCTCTCTCCAGGACCTCTCACTGCCCAAATCCAGCTGAGAGCCCAGGTGGCACAGGCCATAGAGGCCAGCCTCCTGGGTCAGTAAGCAAGGCAGATAAGGGTACCTGACAGACTAGGAGGGTGAGGGAAGGAGTATCACCAGCACACACACACTCCAAAGGAGAATGTACTCAAATTGGAATATATAAAGGCTTTCATCCACAACTAGTTACAACTAATGACCATTTGGCAAAATCTCTAGTTCAGTGGGACCCGTAGTTTCAGATCCTTAACTAAAATGGAATTATTTTTAAGCATTTCACAAGAGGCTTGAGAACAAAGAACAACCAAAGATTGTTTTCACAATCCTAATGGTCTGTACTGACTTTCCCAGCCCCCTCCCAGGCATCTCCCCCTACATCATTCTCCAGGGCTGTGGGGTCCTCTCTTGGTTGCTGATTCCAACTCTGCTGTCACTTTCCCTGAGCTTTACATCTGCTGCCTTCTATACCCTTAACTTGCTTTCCACTCTTCTACTTGTTAACTCCTATCAGTTGAGCTATCTTACCTCCACTGTCACTTCCCAGGGAAAGCTTTCCTGACTTCCTCACTGAGGTCCAATCCCCTGAGACACACTTCTCTAGCATCTGGAACCTTTCCTTCATGACAGCACTTTCACAAATTTTGGAGTGATGGTTTGATAGTGTCTGTCAATCCAGCTGAATTGTTGGTTCCATGTCGCAAGGACCGTATATGTCTTTGTACACCATAGCATTTCCAGGGCTTCATGTATGATCTGTCTCATAGGAGGCACACAATTATTGTTGAATGAATGAGCCTTCTCTGACAGGCAGAGAGAGAGAGAACATATGCTACATTGAAGAGACCATCTGAATTATTTTTCTTTTAATATACAACACAATTTTGGGGGTTTTTTTTCCACAGAATTAGGAGCTTGCAATTATCTGATATTTCTCCATTATTTTTCCTTATATACTTTATAATCTTTGAAGAGATATACTTAAAAGATTAATGTCTAGATTACACTTGGAATTTATATATATCAAACTATCCCATAATCCATTGTTTGTACAACTGCCATTTTAATAAATCATCTACAGGTGCTCTGGGCAAGAGAAACTTAATCATGTATCCTTACTTATGTGGAAAATACACCCATGATTCTGTGAGGGTTTCAACATTGTTGAAAATATATAAATTCCAAGTATAATCTGAACATTAATTTTTTAAGTACATCTCTTCAAAGATTACATAAGAAATCTAGATGATCTAGAATCCTTGGAGGCATTCTGAGTAACTGAAGTTTATCAGGATTCAAGCTCAATTTAAAAAAATCTTGTAATCTTTGATTCTTAATAGTAAGTAACATATCCTTCTATGGTTCGCTCTTCAGAATACTAGGAACCCTCTTATAGCTAATAAAATTTGTAAAATGTCCACTTCATTTTATTTTAATTCAAAAAAATATTTATCACATGTGACAGGTGCATTTGTCTTAGCTGGCCCCTTGTTTATCTCTGAATTTCCACAAAATCTAATACAGTGTCACTTGAAGGCATGCAGAAAGGGCTTGAAGAAGGAATGACAGCAAGGTAGAAAATGGAGCTGATATTTGTTGAATGTTTAGTATGCAGTAGCTATTCTGCAAGGAGTTTGAATAATAACAAGAACAAAGACCAGTGTTCAGTGTGAATTTCTACGTAGCAGGTAGTATACATAATCTACGCATTACCTCCTGATCTTCCCACAATCTACTGAAATATTTTTCCAAGACAAGAGAGGTTAATTAATTTGTCGAAGACTATGCAGCCAGAGCCATAATATTCATTTCCAAGCTTTTAACAATTGCTTCTCTTCCTGCTCTTCCTAATTTATCTCATTTAATCATGACAATTGATACAAAGAGCAGGAAGACAGTGTTCAAAACTTTACTTTTAAACCTAAAATGCTTACAATAAATGAAATGTTAAATAATACCCCAATAGCATGTAGAAAAAGAACTTCTTTAGCTTAAGAGGGGATGAAGTACCTGGAATCCCATTGTACCCTTTCAAATCCTGGTGGTGTACCTGAAGAAGTTCTAACAGTCTCTGAGCAAAATTTGGGAAATGATGCTATAAATTAAGAGACTAGAGTTGCAGTTCAAGAAGCTTTCCTAAGGTTAATGGTCTAGTAAATAAGAAACCAGTAACTTAAACCCTGATTAGCCTGACTCCAATATTCAACTGTATGAATGGCTAGATGGATGTTTCCAGAATAGTAACTTTTTAAGGCATATTTTAAACCAATTCAAATTCTGATTGTATTTGGCTAACTTTCAGGTTTCCAAAGACTTGAAAGTTCACTTAAGTGTTTTTCAGTTACTGAAGATAATAGACAGCAGAAGGTATTATTTATTTATTAAATGATTGCTGAATTGTAAACATTTGGCAAGGTGGTCCTACCTGTAGGAAGCTATCACAAATGCAAAAAAAATTCTTAATAAAATCAAGCTGTTTGCATTCCCAGGCCCATGTACCTGGCTGTACACAGATGGCCTTGCAAACAGATTTTTAAGGATTCCCAAATTTTCTCCAATCACAGAGTCAACAATGACTACATCATTCCTTTATACTCACTCCATTCATCACTTGCAGTAGACTCTTTATTACTACTAACAATTTCCTTCAGAAAACTATGCAAAAAATTGGCAGAATGTATTTCCTGGTCTCTGGAAATAACTTTCTGATTACTATTAGTCATCTCATGTCTTTAGGATGCCTGTCTGTGTTTGTGAGGGAACCTATCAGACCCTTAAAGGCATATTTCTAAAACATGGTCCTCATCAAAACAGTGCTCAGTGGTCAGAGTTATTTGGACACTGCCACATACTATATAACCACAGTGAAAATTTATACCATACACAAAGAGTTTGAGACGTCCCGTGGCACATAGGTCTTGGTAACAGAATCGTATTTCCCACACATATTCGAGTAGGAAGCGGTTTTATATCAAATAATTCATCTTACTATCCTAAAAACCAGGATTTATGAAATACTACCCTGGAGAAAAGATGCTTTAGAACAAATAAGTACAGAAAAATCTCTTCTCAGGTGTTTACCCCTACAATATTTTTGTTTTTTAATTATCTTAAACCTTAACATGGAAGGAAATAGTATTATGTAAATAATCATATTGAATACCTGATATCTTGAAATATGAAAATTTTGAAATAAATTGATCAATGTTAGTTTCCAAGGCAAATTATTTTTACTGAAAAATAGTTTTATTAATCTAAGTAGATACATTCATTAATACATGCTGAATATATGGGTATATACCAAAAAGTTTTGTAGACATCATGTTTATTTAGATATAAATAAACATATAGATATATACCTTTGTGGAAAAAGTATGCTGAGCTTTTTTGAGATGTGGACTAATCTTACTGGAATGATATAGTCTAGCAAGAGGAAGGGGAGTGGAAGGACAGGAGAGGGCTGGAAATGTAGTCCACTTCCCAAGCAGCAGCAACCCCCATCCCTATCCAGGGAGTTGCCCACTCCCTCTTTGGTTTGCCTTCCAGATTTTCTAGGGTGAGTCAGAACCACAGGCCACTCTAAATTTTCTGGGTCTTCCAACTGCAATAAACACTATTCAGAGTTCTCTGTTTAATCTTCTGGATGACCCCCGCCCCAAGTCTTGGGGTAATAAGATACTATACCCAACTCTTCCTCCCAAAGGGTGGTGACAACTCATTGCATGTCCTCAGCTATCTCTAAAGAATATCGTCTCTTGTCTTCTCTCACCCCTAATGTATCCAAGAGCCATGGGCCATCACCATGACTTTCCACATGGAATAACTCTCTTGACAGCTACATTATAGGTGCCTCAGTGAAAACTGACACAAGAAGACAATTATTCCAATACCCTGTAACCTTCATCCTATACATATATGTGCATATGTGATATTTTATTGCACAATTTCTATAACAACTTCCAATAGTTAAGAGTGCTGTAAGAGCCCTAACACTCCCTATTCGACAATCTCCAGCTCTCACTGATCACTGCTAATTTGGTTATAAACGACTTCACAACCAAAAGCTTACCTTGAGAATTTTCCAATCCCTAGTGGGTTCCCAGATTAGAATAAATAAAACCTACTTAAAATGTGTGGACTTAAAATAGCCTTCTAATATATTCCTCACACATTAAATTATTTCCAAATTACTAGCTGTTGGTGACATTCCTGATAGTGCCTTAGATTTTTCAACTTTTGCAGGAGCCCAGATGGTCAGAAAGAACTTTACCAAATTTGGATACTTGTTTTTAATGGGATGATTTTAAATATTATTTTAACAATCAGTTTAGAGTTGCATTTAAAGAAAACGATTTACCTGGTGTTTGCAACCAAGAAAGCAGATAATTACCAGGAAAAAAAAACTAGCAACTTTTTATTGCTTATAACCTGAATTTGACAGTAATGCATGGTCAAGAATGTAAAATAAAAAAGTTACATATGTGTACTGCACACATGCACACACACATGTATATTTTCAAATCACAAAATGAGTCAAGTAGTATTAAATCTGGTTATTTCTGCCCAGGTCCACCTGAGAAAGAATTCTGTAAATTGCTTAAGTTTAAGGAAAATATTCACTAATCATTAAGTCAATGTCTAATTATCATCCTTTATCTGGGGCTGTCAAATATAAAACATTTTGGATCTATTCACCATAAGATATAGAATATTTTCAGTTTTAATTGTATACAAGATATTTTTCATTCATTATGTTCAAGGATCCAACATGACTAGATTAATCAGCCAAAAAGAATGTTTTAAAGACTCTCTAAGAGAACTTTATAAAAATAAAAATTCTTAGTGCCTTTGGGGGGAACATTTTTTTAATATGAGGGAGTTATAAAAAGTATAAAATGAGAAAAGGAAGTTTATTAAAAGAAAAAGCACTTCAAAAATGTTCTTAGAAAATAGGGGTGAAATGGCCTAACAATAAAGTTATAAGTGTAAAAGTAAGAAAAAAGCAAAACTGTAAAATAACAATGATTATTTCCCTCTTTTCACCTGACCTAAATTTAAATCAGAGCACTTTCTTTCTCTGCATTACTTAAAACAATTTACCAGAAAAGGAAAAGAGAAAATGTATATTCTTTAAGTAACCCAGAGCATATACAGCAAAAACTGCAACGTTGTCATTTGGCAATTATGATGCTCTAGTTTATTTTTAAAATAGCTCAGAATGTCACACGCTCAAGAAAACGTTCCTAAGTACAGCAAGAACTCTTTGTTTAATATAATAACAGAGTTTTCCTAACAGCTCCCTCAGCCACTTCATATCTTTCTTTCATAATCCTACATGGTCCTCTACAAAAATATCCCTTCAGCTATGAAAACCAGAAAACCATATTCTTGTGGAAAGTCATAGAAGAATGTCTACTGTCTATACTTTGTTTAGAAGGAGAGAAAATATTTATTTTGGGGCAGCCATCTAATACCTTTTTTTTTTTAAGGACTCTACAGCTGGCAATTTAATTTGTTTTTTGAAAAGATTGGAGTAAAAAGCAACACAAAGAATAATAATGGAGTCAGAGGCTAGATTTTTTTCAAAATTAGAGCCTTCAGATAGAAACTGCTTAAATTCAGAATGGCCTCAGAGATGAGGAAATCATGTTGCAGATGTGGGAGGTGAGATTCAGAGAGGTGATGTGACCAGCCCAAGGCCTCTTAGAAGGAATGAGACTAGACGCTGATATTTTATCAGGAGTGTTGAACCCTTTTTTCTCTGCCACACTGGAAGAAGAAGAGTTGTCTTGTGCCACACAGTAAATACACAAACACTAACAAAGTTGATGAGCAAAAAACAAACAAGTTCCGTGCATAATTTTCATGATGTCTGACACCACAAACAAGCAAAACACACCTCAAATAATCAGCATGTGGCCTATGGGCTGTAGGTTAGACACCCCTTCAAGATCCTTTCCACTACTCCATGTTTTTTCTGCTCCTCTCCTCCTACCCATTCATCTGACAAATCCTCAAAGCCTCACTTAAAATAGTCTTTGCACAGATTAACAAGGGCTTGTCAAAGAAAGAAAAACATTTTGAAATATAGATTCCAATTAACTGCCTCTGATTGCTGGATAACTTTTTATGTCTCCCAGAAACTGATTCCAACAGCATGTGTTATTTATTTATATCCAACCCTTGGTCCAAAAATAACTTGATATGTTTTACAGAAATTTGTAGAATACAATGGAGGAAATTATGGCAAAGTAGGAAAAAAAGAATAGGAAAATCTGGCCTGTTAAAAGTACCCAGACCTGGGTGCATTTTTTGCACCTGTAATCTCAGCTACTTGAGAAGCCAAGATAGGAGGATCACTTAATGGAAGTTTGAGACTGGTTAGACAACATAGCAAGATCCCTTCCCTTTAAAAAAGTGCCAAGGGTAGGATCCCATGGAAAGGGAAAGGAAGTATTCCAAAAGGAATCTTCTGGATAAACTATCATACACCAAGAAAGAAACTTATTCTTCTGGTAGTTTAACAGCAAATATTATAACCAATGCAATAATAGTGACCCAGCAAAAATTGCTGAGAGCTGCAATAAAAAGTTAACAAGAGTTTGTACAGAAAGATGAGACACAAAATTTTCTTTAAAATGGCTTAATATGCAAAGTTTGGATTTCTGAAGGAAGTCATTCCTCAGCCTTTCAAGGTTAGGAAAGAAAAGGGAACAAATGAGGAGAGAACAGAGGAGAGATGAAGGCAAAATGGCATTGGGGAAGCAGAGCAAACCTTGACAAGTCATGTCAAGCTAGGCATAATTTATCAAAGAACTGAAAATAATTTATCATGTAATTGGAAGTTCAAATTCATGTATCACCTGGACTCAATTGCACTTTTGTTATGTTATAATGCAATATAGTGCAAATCAATTGGCTTAGAATTTAAAATTAGAGCCCAATTACCTGTGCAAGGGAATCATAAATCCAACTTATATTTTTCTAATAGGGTTAACATCTCAGGATACCAGCTTAAACTCAGGAAAATCAATTGTGGGGGCCTAAGAACAATTGTGCAATTGTTCTTTTATCACCCTGGTCTAGTGTACAAGGTGGAACATCCAGGGGTGGGGGATAGAGATTTGGGGAAGGGCAGAAGCTTAAAGCAAAACAAACAAACAAATAGAAAGCATTGAATGCTGCTCAAAATACTAACTATATGCCATATAAATCAGAACAGGGACACTTACATGTCACAGATAGTTGAAACTAGGACACCTGTTATTTGATAACGTATCATAAGAACAAAGGCAAAACATTCCTACTGATTTTCTGGTTCAGCAAAAATTCCCTAGAGCTAAAGTGAGATGAAATAATAAATAAGGAGAGAGTCGGAACTCCCTCCAAAGCTCACCAAAACTGGGCCTTGCTGAATGAGTTTACGTCTGCGTTAAACTAGAGACTCCCTTCTCCTCTCCGGATTGTCAACCTTCTCTTCAACTGGAAGCCAGAGGGCTCAGTCACAGATAGTGTGAGATATGAATGAAGCTGCAGCAATGGTGGAAGAGTACAAAGTGCCACTTTTATGGAGGGCAGGTTTTTGTTGGAAAGTATATAAATATTTGGTTGTAGCATTGAGGTCCGCAGCTTCACTTGATCCTCTAGGTGAGTTATCGGTCATTGGTGACCTTAAGGGGGTCTTGATTTGGTTAGGTAGTAGAATGTAGATTCTCAGCAGTAAGTGGTCGAAAGCCAAGAAAGCACTTTGGGGGCATATTGCTGAAGGTATGAGTTTCTACCACATTTTTCCATATTTCAATGGGATCTTTCTTCGCATCAAACAATGACTTTAAAATGTCATCTACTCAATCAAGTCCAGCTACAGTTCTTTACGCATTTAGGGGATATCAACTAGTGAAGCTGAAATGCTAATTTGAATGTGTTATCATGATTCTCAAAGTCAGTGAACATTTCATTATATTCTCCAATTAGTAGACCTCTAACAGCTGTATATTCTTCTAATGATTCACATATATAATCCTGCTCATCAAAGACCTTTGCTAACTGGGGAAATTGGAATTTTTGCCACATATCACATACAGACTTAGTTTTACCTTGCAAAGAAATATTTAGGTTCTTTTGATTTATTGTGATATCCCACAGAAATGCTGCAGCCCTATAGAAATTTTCTTCCAATAAGTCACACTGCTGATTCTATTCTTCATAAAATTTAATTGTTCTTGCAGAGATAAAATTTTGGCTAACATATGTCCCTGTGAGAGCCAACACACTCTAGCGTGATACAGTAAATCCACACTGAATACCTTAGCCTTTAACTTTAGAATGTTACAAAACTGATGGTACTATTTGCACTTGAATGAATCCAGTTAATGATAATTATAACTTCTTGCAAGTGTCACTTGAAATAGTCCACTTTCACACAGAGATGTTGCCGATCCAAAATACAATGAAAAGAAATGAGAGCATCTGGATCTGTTAAAATTTTTTTCTTTGTGATAAACTCTTCATGTTTTCCTGTCCTGAAAGGTGAACTGTCTGTACTTATACTAGTTAAATATACCAAATTCATTCCTACTTCATGAAATTTATCTAGAAAGTTGTTGAAGATCTCCATTCCCCATGTTCTGTTCACAAGTGTCCAAAGAAAGGAACTCCTCATAGCAAATAAAATCTTCTGTTATGACCTGATTGAGGTATAAAACCTGCCTTGAGTCAGTAGTATCAGTTGATTTATCCAGAGCAATTGAAATGTATATTTTCTTTTAAGTATTACATAAAGTTGTTCTGTTAAGTTGAAGGCTAATTCATGCTGCTGATCAATTATGGTTCTCCTTGAAAGAGGTAGTTATTTGTTACTTTGAATTGTTATCAGGTTCTAAGCATCCTCCCATTTTAACAATGCTTTTTTTTTTTTTTTTTTTTACAATTTCTATAGTACCAAATGGCTTTTCTTTTCTCCCTGAGTATGTGAGCTACTTTATAAATTGCTTCAGTGGGATTATTTCCAGAAATTATTGCTGCTTGAAAGAACTATCTTTGCTTTCACTTTTCACTTTTTATCCTTTTTTTAAACTTTATTCAAATTAACATGAGGGGCTTTTTATCTTTTAATTTCTGCAATACAACCTTTCATGCCTCTCCCTCTAATTTGAAATGTTAAGGGTTCTTATGAGTGTTGTAATGCTGATGAGCATTGAATTTCTTTAATGTTGATATTGCAGTAGCACTAAGCAAGCAAATCATCTTATCTTTAGCAAAAAAAAGAAAAAGATATTTCTAGTCCCAATCCTCATTTAAAAAAACCTGTTTTCTTCTTTTAGTCTTCTCTTGGTCTTCTTTGACATGATGGGCTGGGCTATTCAGCAGACAGAATTAAAGAATACTATTTGAGCTGCACAACTATTCACAAATTCCACTTCAAACAGAAATACAGTGCATTCCTGTCAAAAGCTGATAACAGATTGGCATACTCAACCTCCCTTCTTGCCAGCCAGCCTCCTGCAGTACTGGTGCTCCCGAGGTATGGGAAGTTAGAACTAAATCATGAGTGTAGCAGATGTCAATTTAGCCCTTATGGCTTACTAATGTTCTAATAGTGCTGGTCAAACTGAGAGGATTATTTCATTGAAACTTATTTTCTTCTTTGGTATTTTAAGTATATCCATTAAAAAAATAAAATATAAGAGATTAAAAAAAAAACCTACTAGTAAAAATAAAGAGATTTGTTTCCCAAAAAATTTGGATTCAGTCAAAAGGCTACACTTAATGGTCTAAAAGGCTATATGTGGCCTTAGGTTGCAGGTTCCTCACCCCTGATATAAGCAAAAAACATTTCACTTATCCAAAGTAAAACGATACTGTAATTATAAATGATGATGATGATGTAAAATCTGTGACTATGATACATTGTGTGATAAATAACAAAATTACTTCATGTATCAAATCTGGGGGCCTGTGCATTGCAGGGGGTGAAAAAGAAAGTTTGGAAGGAAATATCCCCCACATATTAATCAAGCTTATTGCTGTCATGGTAGGATAAGTGGTACTTACCTTTTTTGTATTTTACTATTGTGTTAGATTTTTTAATTTTATTTTTATAGGTAAATATTACTTCTATAATTTGAAAAAAATTACACTATTTTCTATTTTGGATTCTTTTTTTTTTTTTAAGGAAGAAGGATAGGAAGGGGAGCAGCAATTGCTTAGAAAAAGCAGAAGCCAACAAGGGTCCATCAGGCTCCACTGTTCAAAGCATTAGCATTTATCTCATAATGGCTTCTGTTTTCATTCAAAATTCCACCAACTAGTACATTTTATTGAGGAAGGGAAATAATATATCAAAATTATTCATTTGCCCAACTTACCTTAATGTTCTGTATATCAAAAAAACTTAGTCCCTACTGTGCTTCTGAGAGTAAATAATGCCCATTCTAGACCTAAAATACAGTGTGCCTTCTACCTTGGCCTTTATTGTGTCATTGTTCAAATGGGTGTAAACTACTAATTTGCAAAGTTAAT
The DNA here is from genome assembly GCA_963574355.1 of Loris lydekkerianus. Classification (NCBI taxonomy): domain Eukaryota; kingdom Metazoa; phylum Chordata; class Mammalia; order Primates; family Lorisidae; genus Loris; species Loris lydekkerianus. The sequence goes on along the minus strand of CAUYPK010073427.1, from coordinate 5,273 downwards.
GTTCTCTTTTTAAAGCACAGAAACTGTCAAGGAAATACACTATTAGAGCACATGTTTCTCACACAGTCATTTCTATATCTTAGTTGTATCTGTTGTATCTGACCTATTCCAGGGTAAGATATTTGCAACATCAGAGTAATAAGAGACCTAGAAAGACCTCAGAGATCTTCTAATTCAGTGTAATCATTTCTCATGAAAGAAAATTCAGACCAGTCACCAAGTGAGCCAGCTAGGTATAAAATTGCAGGTCTGACTTCCAATACACTGTTTATCACTTTTCTCTTATTCCATTCAAAGATGCAACTCTAACTTCCCTTTTCTAAGGAATATTTCTTTAGCTAATGTTGACATAAATCACAGTTCAGGCCAGGAGTGGTGGCTCATGCCCATAATCCCAGCATTTGGGAGGCCTAGGTGGGTGGATTGCCTGAGCTCAATAGTTCATGACCAGCCTGAGCAAAAGCAAGACTCTGTCTCAAAAAAATAGCTGGGCATTGTGGTGGGTTCCTATAGTCCCAGCTACTTGGGAGGCTGAGGCAAGAGAATTGCTTAATCTTAAGAGTTTGATGTTGCTGTGAGCTGTGATGCCACGGCATTCTGCCAAAGGCAACAAAGTGAGACTATGTCTCTAAAAAGAAAAAAAGAAAAAGAAAGAAAAATCACACTTCAGCCAATTGGTACGAGATTCAGAGAGAAAAAGGCAGCAAATCTAACATAACATACCAATTAGCTTTTCCAGATGTGTCAGACAAATACTTTGAATAATGAAGAACACTTCAAACACCTCTTTATATACTCCACTTTTTGTTTTATGATTAAAAAGATAAAAAGTTCAGAGGAGGAAAAGTTAGTTATATGGGTCATCTGGTGACTTTTTGCAATCGTTTACTCTCAGAGTCACATAATTTAAAGTGGTTTTTTGTTTCTTTTCTTCTATCAAAATCAAACATATTTACTCCAAAATATTGGGAAAATACAACAAAATGTTAAGAATCAAAAAAAGAAAACATCTGATACCATTGAACTAACAACAATCACAGTTAAAATTTTAGTCTAGTTCTTTCTAGCATTTTTGCTTTTTGAATGGTTGGGATAGTCATACATAAACAATTTTCCGTTTTTTTTAAAGTTAACTTATACCTAAACAAACATTTTACCAGTTTGTTAAAACTACTTATAAACTTACATCCATTTTTAATGGATATATGAAAAAGATCCCATGGTGTGGATGCACCAATTCTTTTCTTGATATGTGTCCTTTAGGGTTTTTCTGTTATACAATGCTATATGATCAGTAAAAAAAAAAATCTTAATCTTAATTTCTGATTTTTTTTGTCTCTAGTTCCTAAAATGGGGAATCACTAGAATAAATACTATGAACATTTTTAATATCCAGAAAGTAAGTAACAAATTTTATTGTTCTTACCATAAGTATATGAAAGTACTCATCTTAGAACCCCTTTTCAGTAATAAGGATATCTAATCTTTCACAATTTGTTAGGTAATATAAATATGTGTTTTAATTTGAATCTCTTTGTCACTGAACATTTCATAAGCTTTTTGATTATTGGGTTTCTTCCTGTTTTATTATAATTGACATAGATTCAAATTAATGAATTTCATATACTTATTGTCCATTGGGTTTCTCCTTTGACAGATCTATTCTTTAGATCTTTGCTCATTTACATTTTGAGAGAAAAGGAAAGCATTTTGATTGAAAACATCCAAGCATGTTTTCTTTCAGTAAAAAAAAAAAAGGCAGAATTTTTAATAAATTAATAACTTTGCTAAATTCATTAAAACTTAAGAAAACAAAAATACTTGACATGATCAGTTAAAGGCTACAGAGAAAAGAGCAGAAAAATCTTATTTTCCAAGACGGTTTTGTATTTTCTATGAGCTCCATCTAATTAATGAAATGTTCTAGAAAATTTCTGAGGCTACAGATTCTGAGTATCAGATTCATGAACTATTGAGAATAATATTTCTTTACCATGTAGCATATAAAAATCACAAAACAATCTTTTTAAAAAGAGTGAGTCCTGGTTCCCACTGGTCCACTGTGCAAGCCTATTTACTGCTTTTCCCAGTCAAAGTACATTCTAAATGATATTGAAGGAATACAAGGCCACAAACCCATAACTACAAAGAGAACTGGAAGAAGCCAGTGTAGGAGAGTGATTTCAATAAAAGTCTGTTGACTTCTGAACTGTACCAGAGGAAACCACAGGTCGAAAGGGAGTAGCAGCAAAGGAAGATCTGCCTGGCCACCCCAGAAAAAGTCAAGCCTCAGAATTAATAGGTACAGAAAGAGTAGAAGAGGGGGATCTTTCTAGGGGTGATTTAGAGGGGGATTAATTACAGGTCAGTATGCCTCCTGACTCTCCTTGGAGACTGTCCTGAAGCCAAGCACTAGCTCAAAGGCAATAAAAAAGTATCTGGAGGTAACTTCACTAAAAGGTATTAAAACTTCACTCTAACACCTCAGGATGACCCTGGCTCCCCCCCTCCCCCCACATCCTAACCTGTGACTCCTCAAGCCTTCATTTACAAGACCCACCCTCTTGCAAATAGCTCCCCACAAGCTTTTTATTATCTCATTTTCTTTCATACACATTACAAATTGACAGAAATCTAATATATCAAAATAGTCTACTACAAGAAGAAAATGAGCAAGTAAAAACAACAGAAAAGGTGACACTAGAGAAAATAATTTAGGGTAAAGATACAAACTTTAAAAAGAAAATCAATCAAGGCTGGTCTCAAACTCCTGAGCTCAGGCAGACAACCTGCCTGGACCTCCCAGAGTGCTGGGATTACAGGAATGAGCCACCTTGTCCAGCCTTCCTGTTTTGTTAGAACTGTAAATATCAAATGCTTTGTCTGAATCAAGAAATCATACGGATAGGAGGTGGAGACATGATGGCTGATTGAAGGCAGCTTTCCACGGAGGCTTTCATCCAGAAGGAAAGTTAAAGGACAGAAATTTGGCAAGTAACTTGGTGGATTACAGCTGCACCAAGAGAGAAGGTTGAAGAACACACATCAACCCTGCTAAAACAAGCTGCAACACCAAGGACACAAAGAAAATGTACAAAATTCATCACCAAGCAAACAGGAGTTCCCTCCCCCATGAGAACAGCTTGGAGTGCCCCACCAACAAATGAGCAGAGTTCAAAGGTCATCCCACTACACTCCACGGGACAGACCCTCTAAAAACTGGACCTATCTTTCCTACTAGGGTGCCACAGCGTTCTCCTGCTAGGCATAAAACTGTATACAACTTTATATATTCTCTACATGCAATTCTGAGCTCTCAGCACTCCCTTCCACTCTCACTCTGAGGTCTAGAGGCCTGTCCCCCAGGAGTCCAGATTATTGGGTAATTTCTTGAGGGGTGTGGACAAGGCCTAGACTGCAGCTGGTCAGTGTTGATTTTCTGCGGCATGGGACTGAGGAGAGGATGGTCAGCTGAGAGGGAACCATACCATCGAAGCAGCGGTGCCCCAAGGCGCAGAGCAGCAGCCGTTTTTGGCAACAATAGGACTCATTCCCAGATATTCTAAAGCCACAGACCCTGTCTCTGTGGGCAACCAGAGGAGGGCAGGCATCTTCTCAGGTGGCAACCAATACGAGACAGATCTGGGATGGAAATGCAGGCCCTGTGAGTAAAGGATTTGCCTGAGGTGGTACTGGCCTGGGTGGAGAGCAGGGACTAGAAAATGCACACACAGAGCCGCAAAATTCCCAGGGCAGGGCTGACCCACAGGACTGCTTTACTGAGCCTAAGATGCACCCAGCCCTCAGTAGATCGTCAGCCTATAGACAAAGGAAGGCAGGAGGCTAGAACTGACAGCTAACTGTGCTGCGAATACAAACCTACAGGAGCAAAGACAGGGCCTGAGGCGCAGATTCTGGAAACTCAAAACAGCTTTCCTTCTGCAGAAAAATTTAGCAGGGACAGAAACAAATTCCTGCAAAGTTGTTCTGTTCTATCAGTAACATCAATCAGGAGCAGGGTTGGAACTGAGTGAATACCCCCAGCCTCCATCAAGCACCCAAGGTTGTCAGGACTCACCTCCTCCTGCTGGATAGAGTCATAGAGGCTGGATCGTGGCATGTCTAAGCAGATATAGATTTCCTTGTGATTCAGGCAGGTGGAATCCCTGAAGGGGATGAAGTGGAATTGCAAAGCACAGAGGCACTTCTCCATAAAATTATGAAAGAGAATTTTCCAGACATGCCAAGAGATTCTGAAATTCAGATAACAGGCAGTTTCAGAACCCTACCATGACTCAATCCAAATAAGACATCCCCCAGGCATATAATAAGTAACTTCACTAAAGTTAATATGAAGGAGAAAATTCTCAAAGCAGCCAGATGTAAGAAATCCATTACCTAGAAAGGGAAGAATATTACAATGACTGAAGATCTCTCTGCTGAAACTTTCAAGCAAGAAGAGGGTAGTCATCAACTTTAAATCTCCAAAAGCAAAATAACTTTAAACCCTGGATCCTGTATCCAGCTAAACTGAGTTTCATTTATGATGGAGAAATTATATACTTTAATGACATTCATATGTTGAAGAAATTTGCCATAACCAAACCAGTTCTTCAGGATATTCTCAGACCTATCCTCCATAATGACCAGCCTGATCTTCTACCACAAAAGTAAACTCACTCAGAAGATCAAACTCCAACTTCCACACTGGTGAAAGGATTAAAAATGTCCACTGGACCTTTGAAAAACTCGATACCCCAAATTTCACCAGACTTATCAATATTCTCTATTAATGTGAATGGCTTAAACTGTCCTCTAAAGAGGCACAGGTTAGCTGACTGGATACAAAAACTCAGGCCAGATATTTGCTGCATACAAGAGTCACATCTTACCTTAAAAGATAAATATAAACTCAGGGTGAGAGGATGGTCCTCCATATTTCAGACAAATGGTAATCAGAAAAAAAGGAGGTGTTGCAATTCTATTTGCAGACACAATATGCTTTAAACCAACAAAAGTAAGGAAGGATAAAAATGGTTCATATTTGTTAGGGGTAATACTCAATATGATGAGATTTCAATTATTAATATTTGTGCACCCAACCATAATGCACCTCAATTTATAAGAGAAACTCTAACAGACATGAGCAATGTGATTTCCTCCAGCTCCATAATAGTCGGAGATTTCAATGTTCCTTTGGCAGTGTTGGATAGATCTCCAATAAGAAGCTGAGCAAAGAAATTTTAGACTTAAACCTAACCATCCAACATTTG
>CAUYPK010073423.1:0-25280 GCA_963574355.1 Loris lydekkerianus | reverse complement strand
ACTATAGGCACCTGCCACAACGCCCAGCTATTTTTTGGTTGCAGCCATCATTGTTGTTTGGCGGCCCGGGCTGGATTCGAACCTGCCAGCTCAGGTGTACGTGGCTGGCGCCTTAGCCACTTGAGCCACAGGCGCCGAGCCAATTTATCAATTTCTTATCCTGCCTTCTGTGGTTACTTAGTGACAAGGGAGCAGACCCCATTACCTTAACCCAGACTGACTTTAGGCTATCACAGATGACATTATTGAAGACTCCAGAACAATAAACATTATTTCTAAAGCTGTCTATGCCCAATAGCTCATGGAAGAAGACTACCAAGGAGTTTTCAAACTTCCTTATTACACCTGAGAAGACAGCTACACATAATATTATCTCAACTATTTGTAGGACAGAAGTATAGTAAGAATAGTTCTTCATTATTTTTTCTTTTTTTTTTTTTTATTAAATCATAGCTGTGTACATTAATGCGATCATGGGGCACCATATACTGGTTTTATAGACCGTTTGACACATTTTCATCACGCTGGTTAACATAGCCTTCCTGGCATTTTCTTAAGTTATTGTGTCAAGACATTTATATTCTACATTTACTAAGTTTCACATGTACCCTTGTAAGATGCACCGTAGTTCTTCATTTTTTATCTAGACAAAACTCAGTGCCTAACCCAAATGCTTAGAAAATAGCAATTGTCGTCTGTAGTCCCAGCTACTTGGGAGGCTGAGGCAAGAGAATTGTCTAAGCCCGAGAGTTGGAGTTTGCTGTGAGCTGTGATGCCACAGCACTCTACCAAGGGCAATAAAGTGAGACCGTTTCTACAAAAAAAAAAAAAAAGAGAGAGAGAAAGAAAATAGCGATTGTATTACTTTTGAGCAGATCAGACAATTGCAAAGTCTATTCAGTATTTGAATAAAAAGATTATTTAGAAAAATAAAGAGAAGACAAATACATATGTGGAGAGAGAGGGTTAATGTATCTGTTAAGATAGAGAGGGTTAAGTATTACAACAGAAAGTCACAGGTAAAACAACGAAGGTTGGGACTGGGAGTGGTGACTCACACCTATAATCCTAGCACTTTGGGAGGCTGAGGCAGGTGGATTGCCTGAGCTCAAGAGTTCAACACCAGCCTGTGCAAGAGCGAGACCCCATCTCTTTGTGTACAATGTTACACAAAGGCTGGCAAGAGTTGTTCTCCCTCAAAAAAGAGAGACATGTAGGACTTTTCAGGAGGCTGGAGTGCTGTTTTAGTAAGAGAATTCATGAGTCAGCTAAATAAAAGGTTACATTTATAAAATTTTAATCACTTACACCAGATACAATAAATGTAAAGGAAAAAGTCCTATCTTTATGAAAGAGGATAGATTGAACATTTATCTTTGATAAATATCCTTGACATATTTAAACATTAAATAAAAATATTTATTAATAAAATTATTAAATAATGGCTTTAAGTAATAAGACTATTATACCCCTAAAAAGAAAATGTGGGAAAAAATTATTCATTCATTTATTTATTTTTGGAGACACAGTCTCACTATGTCCTCCTCAGTAGAGTGCCATGTTGTCCCAGCTCATAGCAACCTCAAACTCTTGGTCTTAAGTGATTCTCTTGCCTCAGCCTTCAAAGCAGCTAGGACCACAGGTGCCTGCCACAACTCGGGGCTGTTTTTTCTTGGTTGTTGTCATTGTTGTTCAGCAGGCTGGGGCAGGGTTCGAACTTGCCAGCCCCTGTGTATGTGGCCAGCACCCTAGTCACTGAGCTATGGGCACCGAGCAAAAAAAAAAAAAAAAAAAATTGCTTCAAGTATGAAATGGTTGATTTCCTTAAGTACTACTATGTTTGACAGTTGGTATATGACATTTCACTTTGACACTTCTCGTTTTACTTTCATTGTGAAAGTACATGCTCATTCTTTCAAATGTATGATTTGCCTTGTGCTTATCTTCCAAATTTATTTTTAGAGCAATTTTTGTGAAATCATGCATGAGTAAAAAATTCATGTTATTTTGAAATATGAGTTCTATTGTAGGACCAATGCAGTGCAGACAGCTCAAAATATCAGCAAAGTGTTTGAGAAGAATGTGGTTAATGAATACATAGTATGTTGATGATTTGAAAAGCTCCATTCTGGTGATTTTAATCTTGAAAATGAGCCATGTGGGCAACCTAACACCAATGTGGATAATGATGAGCTGAAAGCTGTGGTGTAAGCGAATCCATCTCAACCTCCGTGTGAATTAACAGCAAGATTTAACATTACTATTCCACCAATATTGAACCATTAAGGTAAACAAACTGGATAGATAGGTTCTGCATGAATTAAGTGAGCATCAGAATAGAGATTGGGGCTCAGCACTCATAGCACAGTGGTCATGGAGCTGGCCACATGCACAGAGGCTGGAGGTTTGAAACCTGGCCTGGGCCTGCTAAACAACAATGACAACAACAATAACAAAAATAGCTGGGCGTTGTGGTGGGTGCCTGTAGTCCCAGCTACTTGGGAGGCTGAGGCAAGAGAATCACTTAAGCCTAAGAGTTTGAGATTGCTGTGAGCTGTGCTGCCATGGCACTCTAACGAGGACAACATAGTGAAACTCTGCCCCCCCCCAAAAAAAAAAGAATAGAAATTGGCTTGAAATGACTTTCTTTGCTGTCACGATATAAAAGTGAACAATTTCTACATCATATTGTTATCTGTGATGAAAAATGAGACTTTTTGACAATTGCCAAGCATTTGGCACAATGGTGGGATAAAGAAGAAGTGCCAAAACATAGTCCCAAACTGAATTTTCATCACAAAAAGCTAATGGTATCTGGTGATCCAGTACTGGTATTATCAGCCACAGCTTCATAAAACCTGGTCAAATGATTACAGTGGAAGTATACAGCACCCAATGGGATGAATAATGAGGATGCTTGATCAACAGAGCTAGGTCAATCCACTTATGCAACAACACTCAATCATACAATGCTTCTCAAACTAACTACAGAGGCTGGACTTGGAAACTTTCTGTCATCTACCATATTCATCAGACCCTACACCAACTGACTACCACTTCTTCCAGGCTTTGGACAGGAAAGGCTTTTGCAAATAAAAATATTCAATTCTCAACAAGCTGCAAAGTATGCTTTTTGTGATTTCATCATGATTTGGGTTGCTTCAGGCATCTTTGCTGCTGGCATGAACAAGCTACTGTTAAGATGGCAAAACTGTGTTGACAGTTTAGGCACATATTTTGATTAACTGTAATGCTTCTTGTTTGAGATATAATAAATTACATTTTTTATTTGAAATTGTACATTTCATATTTAAGGACCTAATATTTGTTAACAGTCTTGAGAAAAAGGTGTTCAATTAGCAGATTCTCTTTCTAAATATTCAAGGTAGCAGGTACAATTGCTAACTTTTGTTTCCTGTCATAGACAGAGCCTAAATAAATGTTCTGGTAAAGTACATATACATTCAGATTGTACATCATTGCTCTGAGTGTAAATACTGTTTACTCAGAGTACAGATGTAAAGAGAATTAAGAAAGGACCTTTTTTTTCCTTAAAAAGATGTTAAAAACATTTTGAACAATTACAACAAACTTCAGATATTCCTCAGTAGGCAATATAAAGAGAAGTAAAGTTGGTTAGGCTTTGGCTAAGAGCTAAGAGTAGAAGATCATTTATCTGTGATGAATACATATTTTATGGAATTTAACCTTCAAGGAAAAATTGGCAATGAGAGATTAAGTACCTACTTGATATGTCATGTTTTCATTTCATATATGGTTGGCAAAACCTGCAAAATCACTGAAGTTAGAAACGACATTGGAATTTCTCCAGCCATGTCTCACAAATATCTAATGATTTTCCTTTCCTTTTTACTATGCATTATTTTTTAAACTAAAATTTGGGTATGTACTATATACATTTGCTACAAAAGTTCAAAAACTTTAGAAGGGTACAGGGTAGACCAGAGAGATAGGTATTATAAATATCTTTTCAATAACTGGCTTACAAGTATTCACTTCCCTTCTGTCATCAGTTTCTTGTGTATTTTTACAGGAGGAATAATATGTGCACATACACAAACATGTGTGTGCATCCTTCATTTTTAACATGACCCACACAGTCAGGATAGCATATATAATATTCTACACCTTGCTTTCCAAAAGGTATTATTTAAATAATTAGTAAATACAAAGAACATTTATAAAATTTTAAAAGTCTACAATATAATGAACACCTATGCACCCACATGACAGTTTAAGAAAAATATTAGTTTTTGAATCCCATTAAAGGACACTCTCTAGTCCTTTGTCTCTTCCCCAAGGTAATCATTCTCCTTGATTTTGTGCTTATTAATTTCCTTGATTGCAGTTTTACTGTTTTTTCCCTAAACAACTTGTTTCTGAATTTCATAAAATGGAATTTTATTATATATATATTTCTTTTCTTTTTTTTTTTTGGCTGGGGCCAGGTTTGAACCCACCACTCACAGAATATGGGGCTGGCACCCTACTCCTTGAGCTAAGGCACTGCCCTATTATATGTATTTTTATGCAACTTGCTTTTCTTGTTGAATCTGACTGCTAAATGGCACTTTTCTTGTTGAATCTGACTGCTAAATGGCACTATGAGCATTTCCATCCCCTGAGAAAAAAAGAGCAAGAATTCCTTTACTAAACAAGTAAAACTGCTAGGTTATATAAGGTACATGTACATTATTAAATTCACTAAATAATACCAAATTGTTATCCAAAGGCATTGTACCAAGTCTGCTAGCAATACATAAGTGTTCTAGTTGCTCTATATTTTTGCCAACACCTGATACTGTCTGCATCTTGCTGTTTTACTTAATAATATATTATAAAGAACCTTAAAAATTAGTACATATAGGGCTGCCTCACACTTTTAATGACTTCATTATAGTTTTCTATTGCAGCAACAATCTAGTATTTCCTTTTATTATTTTCAGTCTTATTATTTCAAATAATAGTGTAATAGACAGCCTTATATATCTGCTACAAAATTCATTTTACACATAACACTGTATCTGTAGAATAAATTCTTGGAAATAAAATTTCTAGGTTAAAGAATGTGTGCATTTAGGGCGGCGCCTGTAGCTCAAAGGAGTAGGGCACCAGTCCCACATGCCAGAGGTGGCGGGTTCAAACCCAGCTCCGGCCAAAAACTGCAAAAAAAAGAATGCGTACATTTAAAATTTTGGTAGATATTGACAAATTATTCTCCATGGACATTGTATCAATTTAACCTTGACCAGCAATTAATTCCTATTTTACCATACCCTCTCCAGTATAATGTTTACCGAACTTTTTGATCTCTGCCAATAAGATTTGTAAAAATCAGTATCTCATTTTAGGTTTAATTTGTATTTCTCTTACCAGAAAGGCTGAAACACTTTAAATGTCACTTGTAGAAACTTTACTATAACCATCTGTGCATATTCTTTGCCTTTCTTTTTCCTATGTCGCAAGTCACTGAGCAACCCTCGCTTTTTTAATTGAGTTGTTGGCATTTTTCTTATTGAAGTACAGTTGCTCTTTAAATATTAAAGAAATTTACTGGCTGGGCAAGATGGCTCACACAGAGATGGGTGGATTGCTTGAGCTCACAGGTTTGAGACCAGTTTGAGCAAAAAGCAAGACTCCTTCTCTACTAAAATTAGAAAAAACTGAGGCAAGAGAATCTCTTGAGCCCAAGAGTTGCAGGTTGCTATGAGCTATGACACCACAATAAAAAAAAAAAAAAAAATTTGCCATTTGTCTGTGATTTGAGCTATAGATATTTTATCTTAATTTATCATTTTTCTTTTGTTTATAGTAGATTTTTCTTTTGGTGTGTGGAAATTTTATTTTTTATGTAGAAAAATTAAATTTAACAATCATACCTGTATAGCTTCTAGTTTTGGGGTTTTTTTTTTTGAGACAGAGTCTCAAACTGTCACCCTGGGTAGAGTGAATAGCTCACAGCAACCTCCAACTCTTGGGCTTAAGTGATTTTTTTGCCTCAGCCTCCCAAGTAGCTGGGATTACAGGTGCCCGCCACACCACCCGGCTCTTTTTTGGTTGTAGTTGTCATTGTTGTTTATTGGTGGGCTCATGCTGGATTCAAACCCACCAGCTCCAGGTGTATGTGGCTGGCGTCTTAGCTGCTTGAGCTACAGGTGCCCAGCTACTTCTAAGTTTTGTAACATACATACTTTTAGAAAGGTCTCCTCCCACTCCAATATTAAATTACCTGTGTTTTATTGTGTGCATTTATTAAACATAGCACTTATCAGACTGGCTTGCACTAAGAAAATGAGTTTTTGGTTTGAGTTTTCTCTACAGTAGGATTTCTCAACCTCAGCACTACTAAAATTTCAGATCAAATAATTCTTTGTTGCTGGGGCTGTCCTGGGCATTGTAGGATGGTAAGCAGCATCCCTGATCACTACCTACTAGAAAGCAACAGTTCTGATGATCAAAAATGTCTTGATCAAATCCCAACACCGAATCAAATTTTTGGTGTTGCTGGAAGACATCTGAACAGAAATGTCTCTGAAGATGACAGACAAACGGCCAACAAACACACGAAAAAAAATGCTAGTCTCTAATCATTAGAAAAATGCAAATCAAAACCACTCTGAGATATCACTTAACTCCAAAGAAATTAGCCCACATCACGACGTCCCCCATCTGGAGATGCTGGAGTAGATGTGGACAAAAGGGAACATTTACACTGCTGGTGGGATTGCAAAGCAATACAAAAGAATTCTTAAAGAACAAAAAGTCAACTTTCCATCTGATCCCACAATTCCATTACTAGGTATCTACCCAGAAAAACAAAAATCATTTCACCACAAAGACACTTGCACCAGAATGTTTACTGCAGCTCAATTCACAATTGCTAAGTTGTACAAGCAACCCAAATGCCTATCGACCATGAATGGATTAACAAACTGTGGTATATGTGTACTATGGAGTATTTACTATTCAGTCATAAGAAAAGATGGAGACTAAATCTTTTGTGTTTACTTGGATGGAATTGAAACACATTCTTCTCAGTAAAGTATCTCAATAATAGAAAAAAAAATTTCCAATGTAATCAATACTAATATAAAACCAATATATAAACAACTACAAGTTCACAAGAAAGACAAAACACAAATAGTCTAGCAAGAAGGAGGAGAAAGGAGAGGGAAGGAAGAAGAGTGATTAGTCGGATCTCACTTAATGTGCATAATGTGAGGGTGTTCAGCATACCCTCCTGGATGAAGAGTTCAACTACAACATGAACTTTACCTTCAAATTAAAAACAATGTAACCTAAACATATGTACCTTCGTATTAATTTGAAACAAAAAAAAAAAAAAAAGAAAAAAAAAGTCTTGAGATGCTACCAAAAAATCCCAGGGAAATGGGACAGCTGAAATCATGCCTGATTGAGAATTTCTGCTCTAGAGATAAGGTTCATTTTCAATATTTCCTTCTAATCACAGAAATGATCAGACCTAGAGAGTAACATCCTGGAAAAAAGCTCATCATCCTTGATCATCAGAGAAATGCAAATCACATTTTATTTTTTATTAAAATATTTTTAGTCATGGCTCCAACCTCAGACTAAGAAAATAGATGTCTTATCCAAACCTTTCAAAGATTATTTTTTCTTTTTCTATTTGACTTAATAAATATCTTTTTCAGAACCAGTTTCTCTATCTCTGTCTCTGAATATCTCTCCCTGTCTCTGTCTCTCTTGTTAACTATATATAACTCTTTCTCTTTCTATTTCTGTTTCTCTGTTTTTCTCTTTCTCTTCCTAGTACAGGCTGCCTTTAGATCCACGTAGTTAAAATTCAAGTGGAAAACAAATGACTCAGCAAGCTGGATGTTAATCTTGATGGTTTATTTGTTCTTAAAGAAAAAAATATTCTCTTAGCAGCATATCTAGAAATAGAGAAATGAAAATGTTAAGGCTCTTACAGAAAAAGCATCTTACATATATACAGTCTAGTAGTATTTTTTTATTCAACCAGGTAGGAAAAGAAGGTCACAGCAGGTTTGCAATGAACCTTTTCATACCATTTTTGCTCATATTCAAGTGCTGTTGCTTTTTTATGTTTAATGTCCATAGGAAGTCAGACCTACAATTACCTTTGTCAAATTTGATCCCTCATCTTTGATTCTTGATCAGAACACATATAGCTTTTAAATTTGTATTCATAAAAACAAATGACTCAGAGCCCATTGTTTCCATTTGGTGCCATATAACCTAGATGTGGATAATGTATTCATCAGAATAGGCTAGGTTATGATGCAGTAACAAACATCAAATATGCTCACACCCATAAATGTACTCTTCTATTTGCTACTTATTGATGCAGATTAGCAGAGATGTTCTTTATTATAATCATGGGTGAATTTCTACTGAAGGAGATGTCATCTTGGGATTCCATGATTGTCAACATAGGAAGAAAGGGAAATCCGTCAAGCATAGGTACCTAAGTAACTTCCACTGGAAGAGACGTGCATTATTATCAACTCCTGCCCATATTTAATTGTGCAAACTAAGCCATGTGGTTTTACTTCAGAGGGTGGGGAAGTATAGTCTCCCCATATTCCTGAAGAAGGGGAAGAGCCAGAGATTTCATAAGCAGCTTTATAACTAGCCTAATGACCTCCCTGATGGTCAGGTAGGGTTTTTGTCTCTCCTGGACCAATGACAAAGTAGGATCCGAGCAAATTCACTTCCTTTTGGGGTGAACTAACTTCTTTTCTGGGAAAAAAGTGATATTGTATCTTTTTATGCAGCTTAGTAGATTAACATGCACAAGAAATTTCTGTGCTTTGAATAAGGTAACAGAGAATTTTATTCTTTAAAATGGTATGTACCTGGGGATAATACCTTTAAAAATAAGCAGCCTCCTTTTTTCAGTTCTTTCTTGCTTCTATTGTTACCTAGAAAAAGGCTGATATTGCTTGTACCCTCATGAGGAGTCATTGGCTTTATTTCTTTTTAACCTGTAATCCATTGTTATCACTAAGCTCCAAGGAATTGGGAAACTTTGTTCACATTGGAGATGTAAAATTTAGCTTTCCAAGGTGATTGACCTTTCAAATATGTAAAATTTATTTTAAGAAACTTCATGCATATGTTTAAATTCCAGCCAAATATAGATCCTCTTCTTATTTTCTAAAATGCTTATCATGTTTTCTACCAAATCAGGGCTTGAGATAACTTGACCTAGAAAACTGCACACACTAACTTCATGGGGACAGTTTCTAGAGAAGTGCTATCCAGTAGAACTTTCTATGATGATAGAAAATGTTCTATTGCTGTACTGTCTGTTAAGGTGCCTACTAGCCCCATGTGGCTATTTACATTTGACATGTGGCTAGTGCCACTGAGCAACTGCTGTTTAAGTTTTGTTTAATTTGGATTAGTTTAAATGTAAATAGCCACATGTGGCCAGTGGCTACTGTATTGAATAGCACATTTCTATAATAAACATATGTTGAATATAAAATACATCTTTAAACTTGAAATAAAGGAAGCTCACATGTCCATCCCTGGTCTGCTTGCTAAGAACCTGAGGCTGCTAAGGGTTACTTTCTAATTTAGGGGTCTGGGTACCCTGGAATTGTAGCAACTTGCAGAATCGCTTCTTTGGGAGTACACTCTGGATTAGGTCATACTTGGTGGCAGTTTTGGATTGTGCAATGGGATGAAGGGCAAGTAAGAGATTGTCCTAGAGCGGAACTATTATGTCGGGTGGTGTGGTGGCCCCAACACCTTATCCTGGTAAGAAATATGGGCTCATGGAGGTAATCAAAGGTGATCAAGCAGAAGACCCTGCCGGTTCATGCTGCACAGACCTGAGGTTGACAAACATACAAACATCTCATCACTTACTCCCACCATCCTCATCTGCCATCATTGTGGGGCATCAGAGTTGACTGTTTCATATCTCCTCTTACCACTCACCTCCCACATTGGTAAACCCTTCCAATCATTCCATGAAATGCAGTTGCTGTTTTCTCAAACTTTTCTAGAGTATTGAACAAACATATTTTCATCCCTCCCCCAAATAGACACACAAAAATAGATGCCCAAAACTCCCTGAAATAGATATTTGGAAGTGGGCATTGACCATCATCATCACTGGGACAAGGCAATTGAGAACTTGTTTTCTTTTCTTATGTATACAGCTTTTCCAATCTTTCTTAGATCTAATATGTGCCAGCTAGTGTGCTAAGTCCTCAGTGCAGAGCTGTAGTACAGATTACCTCTTTCAGAGAGCGCCCAGCCAACAGAGGAAGATAGGCACACAGACAGTTAACTCATGACAAAATATAGTAAGGCCTGGCGTGGTGGCTCACACATATAATCCTAGCTCTTTGGGAGACCAAGAAGGGAGGATCGTTTGAAGTCAGGAGTTTAATAACAGCTTAAGCAACATAGTGAGACTCCCATTTCTACTAAATTAAAAAAAAAAAAAAAAAAATAACCAACCATGATGGCACATGCCAGTAACGCAAGATACTTAGGAGGCTTCGGCAGGAGGACCCCTTAAGCCTAAGAGTTTGAGGTTGCAGTGAGCTATGATGATGCCACTTTACTCCAGCTTGGGTAACAGAGTGAGACTCTGTTTCAAAACAAACAAACAAACACCAAAACATAGCCATTGTATAAGATGCTTAGAAACACAGGATAGGGAATGACAAAACAGAAATCTTTAAAATGAGATTAATATTGGGCGGCACCTATGGCACCTATGGTGCCAGCCCCATATAACAGAGGTGGAGGGTTCAAACAGCCCTGGCCAAAAAAAAAAAAAAAAAAATGAGATTAATATTTGCCCAAGTTACTTTGAATTTAGAAACAGAAATATTTCAAAAATAATATTTCTAGCAGAGGATGGCTCAACACTCACCAATCCTGTCATTTCTTCTTGGTCTTAGAAACTACATTACTCAGTCTCACTTTTATTTAGGCAGAGGCCACGTGACAAGGTTCTGATTAGTATATCTGATAAAAATGCACCTCTCATAAAAACCTCTTGTTTTATTATTAATATTCTTCTCTTACAGGAGCCATGGAGGCCAAATGCAAACAATGACAGCCTCATAGAATGAATGGAGCTGGGTTCTTGACATTGCTTGGAGGAAAGCCTCATAGGTCCAACCCAACTATTAAGTGAAAAATAGACTTTCATTGTGTTATTTAAGCCACTAGAATTTGGGGGCTGTTTGCTTTGTCACTTACCTTTATTAACATATTGTTCAACTGGATTTAATTGGATATTGATACACTCTTAAAATTTTAGAACTTAGAAAGTGATGTGCCTAAGTTCACAAATCTGTTTTTGGAAATACTAAAAGTAGAAGCCGGTCTCCAAGTTCTCAGTCAAGGGTCAGTTATCCAAGGCCAAATTTGCCTCTATAAGTCTATAAATAGTTTTCAGTGACTATCATATGACTCCTAGTGAAACAGAAACACATAGATTGAGTTTTATGGGAAATAAAAATTGTTATGGGGAAGAATACATTGGAATTTAGCCAAAAGTGATTTATTTTGGTATTATTATATTTAGGTTGCTTGTAAAGCATTGAATTTAAAACATGACTGAATTTGTTCATCAGGACAATTTTAGGTTTATTATTAGGATAATTCTTTATTGTATTTTTTGGTTTTATTATGCTATGCCTGGTATACAAGTTTATCTATTGTTGGGAGGTAGGAAGTTGAAATTCATTGGATGCAATATATGGGTTATTCAATTACTGAGAAAAGTAGACTATAACTTTGCTGAGAATCAATGTGATCACATTGAACTCTAAATTTCTTAGTCTATTGACTTAATTCATAGCATCTTTACTTTCTAGAATTGAGTGGGACAAAAAGAACATAGGATAGTTTAAAGGGTAATTTAATTGCTGTGAGAAACTCTATTACTTGTATGATTAATAGACATTCTGTATAGATTGCAGAACCTTAAACATTTGAGGGGCAAGAAGCGTAGCCCAAGTGATGATGAATGGTGACAAATATAAACCAGAAGTGGCAATCTTGGTTTCCTTCACAAATGACTTGTCTAGTAGTGGGAGTGGGACCAAATCTAGCCGATAAAAGGTAACTAGAAATCTGCTGGAGGCTCCTGAGAAATAGTTTCCTCTCTGCTAAGAGAGAAGTTTGAGGAAAAATCATTATTGTGTGTCCTTTCCTTTCTGCATCTGGATTTAGTTGTGGGAGGATGTGACTCTGTGAAGGGCAGCAGCAGCCCAAGGTTGGGAAACACCTAATGTATGTTGGGGCATTTTGTTTTTCATATCCCTTTGCAATACTCCCTCCCTAGGAGTGCACAGTTGCATGTTTCTCAAGTCCCTGGAATGAGGAAACGAGGATTAGGCTCTGTATTGGTTTAAAATCCTAGAAAGTCTCAACTTTCTCCTATGGTAACAAACCACACCAAAAGTCAGCAGCTTAAAATAATAACCACTTTGTTACTATATGATTTTTCAGGTTGGTTGTTTGGCTTTGGTTAAGCTGGGGTTCCTGCCCCTTACTTCTCTGAAAACTTGGCCTAGTTACTATACTTCCATACCTTGTACCTGCTCTGAGCATGAGTGATATATTCATAAATAGTGCCTGCTCTGAAATTTCTTATTTGTATAACTGGGTGATAAAAATCTAGATAGTGTTATTGGAAGAATTTCATTTGTTTATTCAATTGATGTTTATTGAGTGCCTACCATGGGTCAAAGATTGTAGTAAGCACTGATGATGCTATGAAAAAAGTAGACATGGTCTTGGGCCCTCGTGGAATTTTGAATGTGAAAAAAAGGTCAGGCAAGAAAACACAAATTGTGATGTAAATACACCAAGAATCAGCAATCATAATGCTTTCAATGAACTGAATAGGATATGATAATGGAGAAAAATGGTAGGGCAGGAAGACCACTGTAGACAGAGTGGCCAGTATAGAGCTCCAAGAAGTGGTGAGATTTAATCTGGGACAAGAAAGACATAAAGGAGTCCACAAGTCAAATAACAAGAAGCCAGGGGTGAGATTTTTTGTTCAGATGAAAGAGCAAAAAATAAAATCTTTAATGGGGAGGAGCTTGGTTATTCCAGGAGAGGTGAAAAGGCCAACGTGGCTACAAGGTGTTGAGTTAAAGTGAGGGTGGCAGGAAGAAAGATTGGAAAGAATAGCAGGAACGGGGTCATGTAGGGCCTCATAGGCCATAATATGAAATTTAGATTTAATTTTCAGTACAGGGGAAAGTTTTAAAAGTCTTAAGCAGGGGACTGATGAGACTTTCTAGGCTTTTAAACCAAAAACTCTAGCATTTGTGTGAAAAGCTTTTGGAGAGGTTCAACAGTAGAGCAGGGAGAACAGATAGGAGGCTACTACAATACCATTGATAAGAGATGAGAGTGGTTTAGACTGGGAGAAGTGATATTTGTGGAGCTGGAATGAAGTAAATGAATTAAAATAGAATTTTAGAAAGTAGAATTACTAGGACTTTCTGACAGATTGGATCTTGGGGGTAAGGGAAAGGAAGAATTAAATGGTATCATCCAGAATTTTGACCTGGAGAACTAAATAGATGGTGGGATCACTTCCAGAGAGGAGAACCCTGGAAAGGTGAGATTTTGGTCCTGTGGTGAAAATCAACAGTTTGATGTAGTGTTTTTTTTTTTGTTTGTTTGTTTGTTTTTTCAGTGTAATAAAAAAAATCTTATTTAAGGAGAACAAAGAGAAAATGTAGAGCACTTCCAAAGAGAGTTGGAAGTAGGTCCCTCTCATGATGAAGAGAAGTTGAGAGAGACCTGGTGCAGTTTTTTAATCATGGCTATGTGCTATCTATATGGATGTTGAATATATGTCTTATATAAGTCTAAGCTGGTATATCAGTGAGCTATTGCTGTGTAACAAACCACACCAAAAGTCAGCAGCTTAAAATAATAACCACTTTGCTACTGTATGATTTTTTTGGTTGGTTGTTTGGCTTTGGTTAAGCTGGGAGTCTCATTTGGTCTCACTTGGGTTCTCTCATGCTAAGTAGTCAGCTGTGAGTTGGCTAGATGGCTTTGCTTCCAGGGCTTGTTTGACTGTCAGTTAGTATAACGTGCCATGTGGTTTTCATTTTTGAGTGGGCTGCCTTGGGTTTGTTCATATGGTAGAGGAAGGGTGCCAAGAGTAAGCAGAGGCTTAAGTTGGTAATATAGTTGGTATTTCCAACATTCTATTGGACAAAGAAAGTGACAAGACCAGTCTCCAGATTTAGTGGATAAAGAAACAGATTCCACTTCTTGATGTCAGTTGTTGCACAGTCACATTGCAAAGGGTGTGAATACAGAGAGGCTATTAATTGGGGCTGTAAGGGCAATTACTTGACTCTAGTACAGCCTTTAGCTTCCAGATGTTGTTTAAAGTCTCATGAACAGTTGAGCTCAAGCAGAGCAGATGTGCAGACGAAGAATACAAGAGTTCAAGGAAACTCAAGCATTTACCAATGAGGTTTGGGCCAGCAGAAGGACACAGAAGGAAAGGTCAGTGATGTAGCAGGTAAGACAAATAGGAAGTGGGAGCATACTGAGCAGAGCGTGTGTATTAATGTTTAATAAAGCTGAGTCTGAATATTCATTTCATATTCATTTATTGAGGGTGTGCTCAGGTCAAGGCACTTAGCTACATCTATGTTAAAAAAATACTTTGGTATATACTACGTTCCGATAGTCAGACTATGGAGAATATATAATTTAGTTGGAGAGACAGACTATGCTTTCATGAAGTTAATAAAGTGAGAAAACTATATAGGTGTTTCTCAAGAGCCCATCACTGAGACTTCTTCAGTAAGATAAAAACTTCACACTTTAATTTGTTACATGTATGTTTTAAGTTTATGAAAATTTACTAGATCATATATTTTTACTTGTGTCTTCTTTCTTGTGTATTCTATACTACAATAAGATGGCTTAAAACACACCCAAACACACACACTTACCCGCAGGACTGTTGACGTCTGATAGTGATTTAGTTTGATTAAAAATGCTAAATGTCTTTTTTATAAGAATTTATTTTTATTATATTCATTTGCAAATATGTGTGATATAGTCATATGTATTTCAGAGCCAAAATTTAGATAAAGAGGCTCTGGAATAAACAAAATAATTTTCTTCTCCTTATGAGCAATTTAATCATGATAGATTTTTAAAACTTTTAATCATTTTGAAAAATACATCGCCTTTGTCTTCTATGCTGCCTAAAATGAATCCCCAATATGTAAAAGGAATTTACTTATCTGCCTCAGCATGTATTGTCCTTTCAACACAGAGCAAAAGAAAATTCAAAGGAGCGAAATTGCTTTTTGTTATAAATTTATGCTAACAAAAGGTATAGAAGCTTCTTTTGAATAAGGAAACTAAAAAAAAAATTGGAGCAGTCAGAAAGAAAAGAAGACCTTGAAGAAAATTTTTTAAAAGGCCAAATCAGATAGGGGCTTGCTTGGAATACTGGAATAGGTACAAACTGGCTGCGTTAAAATGGGGAAAGGCACTTTTAGAAAATTGGTTATGAAAGCAACCATAGCATCTAAACTTGCTTGAAATAATTAAGGGGTGCTGACAAGATGTCTCCGAACCTCAGGAGGCTTGTATTGTATCCCAGAAAAAGTTGAAATAGAAGCATGTCTCTTATAACTAGCACAACATAGAAATTATTATTAACTGTATAACCATGGTCTATGTGCATGGTCTATGTCCTAACTCTGATAGAGCTGGCGAAATTGCAAGGCACTTGAGATTATGAGATATACAGATACTTAATTCAGACAAGGAAACAGAAGCCCAAAAGAGATTAAATAATTTGCCAAAGGCTACTTGAGTAATAAGTGGTTGAAACCCAAACGGAACTGATAATAAAGGGACATAGGACTAGACTAAATTTATCACCTTAAAGTCCAGGAGGCCTGCCATGTCATTGTGGATAAGTTATACAAAAATTGGCTTTGTGGAAGATGAAGTTGATGACGTGGATTTTTTTTTTTTTAAATATTGGTCAAGACCAGTGACCAGAAGCACTAAGAATGCAGAAGGAAGTGGCTTACAATGGGTATCAGTTTCTGTAAGAGTAGGAGTTTAAAAGAAAATGACCTCAAATTCTTTGACATTTCTCCTCCTGAGAGCCTGGGGGTCTATATATCCTCCCCTGGATCTGGGTGGGCTTGTAACTGAAGATTGGATTGTGGCTTGGGGGTCTCGGAGAGAAGCCAGGACATCCATGAAGAGGCTATTGCTGCCACACAGGATGAGAGTGTGGGCTGGGGTGATGATTCTGCAGATGAAGTGAAGAGGTTCTAAATATATTTTGGAGGTAGAATTAACTGGATTTCATGGTAAAATGGATATGGAAAGGTATGGCCTGAGCAACTAAATAGTGGTAATTCCTCTAGATCAGTGATTTTCAACCAGTGTGACACAGCACGTTGTGCTGTGAAGGGATCTTAGGTATGTTGCAAAAATTTTTAAAGATCATGAATTAAATTATTATTTTGAAAGAGTTCAAAGCACAGTAAGTATATTCTTTTTAACTCTTTTTTTTCTTTTGATCAACATAATTTAAATATGCCAAGGAAGTTTAACTATAGGTTAAAGTGTGCCGAGAGATAAAATAGGTTGAAAAATCCTGCCAGCTAGAACCTTAAAGTTCAATTTTAAGACATTGCTCCTTTGGAATGACCATGACATATCCTAATTTCTATTGGTGGTGGGATGCCAAATGGGCAGTTAGATCTACAAGCCTAGAGCTCAAGAAAGAGGTCTGAGCTAGAAATGTAATTTTTCTTATTAAAGCACATTTCTCAGCTTTTCTTGCAGCTAGGGGTGGTCATATGACTACATTGGACAATGCAGGATAAGCAGAGCCATGGTTTGATAGGTACTTTCCTTGAAGAATAAGCCTCTACCATTCTTTATTTCCTTCCTCCTCTGTGAAGGCTGGAACACAGGGTTGATGGTTGGGGTTTCAGTAGCCATATTGGACCATAAGGTGGAGGCCAGGAGCAACAAGAGAAAAGGAGCGTGGGTTCTTGGTGCCATGAGTGCTGAGCCTGCCCTGAGCTATCTCAGTCTGGATTCTCTTTATGTAAGGGGGATATACATTTTTATATTCTTCATGTTAGTTATTTTGTATTTTATATCACATGCATCTGCACCCAATTAAAATCTTAAATGAAGCACATAATACTTTTCAAGTACATAGTAGAAGGCGGTTATAGAAGTGAGTCTTCTGCAACTGAAACGGCCCAATTAATCAGATAAGGAATGTACTAAAAATTAAACGGGAGGTGTGATGACCTGCTTATTATTAAAATCTAATCACTGGGCCTGTCACCTATATTTATTAGGGATGTAAAATAATTCCATTAGATCCTTAGATTAAATATTGGGCCAGATCTCTTTATGACCTCTTCCACATCCTCATTATACCATTTTTTTCCTACTGATATTTACTTATATTTTCTTCCCTTTTGTCTCACTTTCACCTCCGTTTTTTGGTTCAACATTCCTACAGTAGACTCTCTAACGTTGTTCTTTACAAATCGATGTAGAATAGGACTCATTAGCTAGTAGAGTGTTTTTCTGTTCACAGAAGGGGATGACACAAGGGTTGAACAAGGAAGAAGACAACATTGGTTCTCTGGATTTTCAGAAAGCAAAAATTGACCAGAACATTGGCATTATAACCCAAGCACTAATTAATAATATGCAAAGAACACATCTAAAAAGTGCACGTGTAGATAAAAGACTGTGAAATACATGGAGCAAAGCCAAATTCATCCAAGCTGAAGCCACCCTGAACCAGCCACCTCACAGCCATCTTGGCAGCTGACAGTGGATGCCTGAGCAAGCCCTGCCAAGATCAGCCAAGACCAATCCATATCTGCAGAACTTTCTGGTGGAACTGTAGGCTCATGGGAAATAACAAATGGTTGTTCCTTTATGTCATTAAGTTTTGGGATGGTCCATTGCATAGTAACAGCTAACTGATTTGGTTGCACATTCCTTTCCCCATCTGCCTTCCTCCTTCCACCTTACCACAGCCAGGTTAGCTTATCACTAAACAATGGTCTTGCTTCCAATTCTTGAAGTTTTACTGGCCACATCGTCAAATATTTTCAAGAGCTGGCTTTCCACCTATAAGCCTCCAGGAGGAAAAGAAGAAAATGGGAGTCAGGTGAAACCTCTAGCAATGACCTCTTTCCTATGACAAGGGAAAGAATTAAACTACTTATCTGTCCTTGGACACAATTTAGGCAGTTAAATATCACATTTTATTGGGCCAACTGGCTGGTTTCTAGAATGACTGTTCTTTTTTTTTTTTTATTTTATTTTAATTTTATTATTATTATTATTATTAGTATTAGTATTTTATTATTCTTATAGATAAAAATATGCACCATAGATGTGGCCCAACCCATCACCCTCCCTCCACCCAAACCTCCCCCCTCCCTTCCCCTTCCTTGGTCCTCTCCTCATAGTCTGTGGTATAGTTGGGTTATAGCCTTCATGTGAAAGCTATAGTTTACCTTCATAGTAGGGCTGAGTACATTGGGTACTTTTTCTTCCATTCCTGGGATACTTTGCTAAGGAGAATATGTTGGAACAATTCGATTTTCAAGAAAATGACTATCATACATTGTCTGGACAACATCCAGAAATTTAAAAAGTATAAATTACACACATCTATTTTTCATAAAGAATTGCATTGATTTTCATTTTAGCTGTCATATCTGTAATTGACAAATGCTAAGGGAGTGATCTGGTACTATGAAAAGAATTTTATTGTCTTATGCTTTTATTTCTTAGTCTATTTTCAGAAATGACATTTCTGACTAGCAAGGGAGATACGCCTATATAAATTGTTTTATGTCTCTTCTCTAAAAAAAGAACAGGAATTATTCCCCTTGTATTATTCCCCTCGATCACATATACAGCTAATGATCACCACAGCAGATGTCACGGAAGGCTATGCAGTTTGAAACCTGAAAGTCAAATCATGCTTTTCCTAAAAGTAGGTTTTGTAGTTAATGACTCAAGAAAATTGAGGTGGTTTATTCATAAGAGAAAGATGAGGAATAAAATACAAAATATTAAAATTCTGATATTCCTGTGCTTTATCAGTTTTTTAATTCAAAATATCAATTTAGCAAATTTTGAAGTGCAATTAATGAACCAACTATTAAAAACACTCTCACATAAACGCATGTAATGATGTTTTAATAACTATTTGCTAAGGATGCATTTAGGGTATAGACTTGAAAAATGAAAAAATAAACATGTATTTAGGTTTTTATTTATTTAAATTCATTTTGATTTTAATAAAAGGTGTCTGAATTTAGTTGTATTTTATACCATAGATTCACCAAATTCTACCATTCAAAAATAATTAACCATAGGCCAGGTGGGGTGGCTCACGCCCCATAATCTTAGCACTCTGGGAGGCCAAGGCGGGTGGATCATTTTAGCTGATGAGTTCAAGACCAGTCTGCACAAGAGTGAGACCTCCGTCTCTAAAAAATAGCTGGGCATTGTGGCAGTGGCGATAGTCTCAGCTACTTGGGAGGCTGAGGCAAGAGAATTGCTTGAGCCCAAGAATTTGAGGTTGCTATGAGCCAAGACGCCACGGCACTCTACCAGTGGCAAAAACGTGGACTCTATTTCAAATGATAATAATAATAATAATTAAGCATGGATCATATATTTCAGGGATAGAGATCAAAAGTGGTGAATTAAAGGTCCCTGGTTTCAAGGAGGTAGGGGTGGAAGAAAAGTGTTTAAGTTAGAGATGTACAGTATTAAAGAAAACAACAACACTTTGAGTAAAGTTATAGAGAGTGGCCAGGTGGCACCGTATATTAGATATTCAGGGAAGGCATTTAACGACCTCAGAAGGGGTGGGTTTGTCTGGGCCTTTCTTAGCAAAACAACAATTTGAGAAGACTCGGCAAGAAAGTGATGGGGGAAAGTTGCAATAGTGATATTAGGAGAAACTGTGCTTCATATGAAACACACAAAAAAAGAACAATAATTACAGGCTATCCTGAGTCAGGATAGTAAGCTTGGGCACTTCCTTGTTTTCCTCAATAATAATAGTATAGCAGTGAAAAGATTCAGGGTTTACCAAAGAAATTATAAATTTTAAGAAATCGAGTGTAAATTCAAGCACGTATCAGGAAATTCCATCTCTCTTTTTTAATACTCTGCTTAAAACTTTTTACCTTAAATATAATTTATTTGTACTATATATTTCTTACTTTAGTTAGAAATAATATACTTAGTTTCATATTTTAATTATTACTTAGTACCATGTCATTTTGGAAAGTTAACATTTGAAACTATTGTATAAATTTGAAAACTAACATAACCATAAAATAAATTTAATTGTTGCACTTTTGAAATGGTGAATTCTTAATTTAATTACATTATCTGCTTCTAAAGAAACTAAGTAATCAATATATTATTAACAATATGTTGTTGATTACAAATATAGAAATGTTAAATTTCTTTTGAAAATTTTATAGGAGTGCTTGTTTCTGTTTTGAAACCTAATATTCAGTTCAATATACACATATTTATACACATAAATATAAACATATATTAAATACATATCAGACAGAGTCTCACTGTTGCCCTAGGTAGTGGGCCGTGGCATAAGAGGTCACAGCAACCTCAGATTCTTGGGCTCAAGAGTTCCTTTTGCCTCAGATTTATGAGGAGCTGAAGACTATCAAACTTTTTGATGATAATTTCTGTCTGGCATTTCAGTTGAACACATGCCTTATAAAGTCATAACTTTATGAACAATAATTTATTACTTCCATGTCTCTTTTCCTACCTTGGAGTAAATAAATGAGTATGTAAATATACACAATTACCTAAGAGGATATTAAAATTCCTTTGTAATATATGCCATTTAATAAATTTTATTTGTCATCACGTTTTTCTAAACTGAAAGTCTGAATGCCATTATTTAAATATAAAAAATTATTTTTAACATTGCTATATTATTTTAGCGATTTGCTCACTATGTTTTAATCTCAACATATTGCTTAATAGCCCACAACTTGAACATTTAAAGTCATTGTTTTTTTAAAACCCAACTAGTCTAGATACGAAAGTATCATCAATAATAACAAAATTCTTTAATCTCAAAATTCATCCCCTTTCTGTAAATCATTTTTTAACATATTTGACTTTGAAGAGAATTGTTATGACCTATAATATTAATACTATGTAGCATTTTAAAATTATAAAAGAAACTTATTTGTTTATCTAGAATAAATAAGGAAGGAAAGTTATGAGAGTGTTAGGAAGTGCTATAGGAAGGAAAGTTATGAGAGTGTTACTGCCATTTGTTTATAAAATATTTAATTGAAATATAGCCACAATGTATATATTTTTGACGGACACAATTTGACATACAATAGCAAAGATCTAGATGGTGTCCATGATAATTGAGATAAATTGAAAGATCTGAGAAATATTTAGGTAGAAGTCATAATTTCATATACATGCCAGAAAGATAATGTTTTAAATTATATACGGTATAATTTTAACAATTTCTAATAAGTAAATGTATGAAATGGCATTTTTCATTTATAACAAATCAAAAACTTTAGGACTTCCCTCATAGCAGATATGTTTAAAACCTTTTCCTTAAAACTATAAGCTCTTGAATCATTTGTTATGTTCATATCTTTTCTTTTTTCTTTTTCTTTTTCCTTCCTTCCTTCCTTCCTTCTTTCCTTCCTTCCTTCCTTTCTTTCTTTCTTTTTTTTTTCTTTTGAGACAAGAGTCTCACTCTGTCCCTCTGGGTAGAGTGTCACGGTTTCACAGCTCATAGAGAACTAAACTCTTGGGCTCAAGTGATCCTCTTGCCTCAGACTCCCCAGTAGCTGAGACTACAGGTGCTTGCCACAAAGGCCCCACTGATTTTTCTATTTTTAATAGAGACAGCGTCTCACTCTTGCTCAGGCTAGTCTCAAACTCCTGAAGTCAGGTGATTCACCTGCCTTAGTTTCCCAGAGTGCTAAAATTACAGGCATGAGCCACAACACCTAGCTATATTAATGTCTTATAAATATTTGTGTCTACATTCATTTCTTTCCTGGTTAGAAATAACCACAATATTGAAATTGGGCAGAATTGACTAAGGTCATAATGGATGACTAAGAAATAAAAACAGACGAACAATTATTTTATTCAGTCATTGTTCTTTGGGGGCATTTAATGCAATTTATAACATATAAAAATAGTCTCAGAGAAAGTCTCAAAATTTTACATACTGTTTGGTTATTAACTAAGATAATTCAATTTTCTTAAGTACTAAGTTTGACAGTTGATATTCCTGACATTTTGCTTTGACACTCCTTGGTATTATCTTTTTCTGTTTTTTATTGTGAAGATACATCCTCATTCTTTCAAATATATGTTTTTGCTTGTGATTATCTTTTCTTTTAGAGCCATTCTCTGTCATGGAACCAAATGAATGAAATAACAAGGATGCTTGCAATTAAGCAGCCTAGATTGGTCAAAAGAGACAGGCCAATCCTCTTGCAAGACAACGCCTGATGATGTGACACACTAACAGCACTGCTCCAACTGTGGAAGCTGGATTTGGAAACTCCCTGTTATAGACGGTCTTCTCCAGACCTGGAACTAATTGATTACCACTTCTGCCAGGCTATGCACTATATCTTGCAATGAAAAATACTCACTTCTATTAAAAATATTAAAACAAAATTTTATATTAATATGAAAGTTCACATGATTAGGCTGTATTCATAAGATAAAGTCTGAGTCTGAGTTTCCTACACCCAGGAAGTGAGCCACACACCCATACATTATTCCCTTTGGGTAGGAACTTCTGGGAAATGCTTTTGGCAATTTCATTGCTGCTCCTTCTCCAGCCCTCTTCACTGCTGTCATACACAAGCTGTCACAAATATAGCAAACTGTGTTGACAGTTTAGGTGCATACTTTGATTAATTGTACTACTTCTTCTTTTATTTGATATATAATGAACTAACTTTTGATTTGAAGTTGTCATCTCATGTTTAACAACCTAATATTTAGGATGGTCATCTTATACACCATCAATCAACCTCATTAATTATATGTTATATTATTCTTTATAATTCTATATAATTAATGTATAAGATTATTGAATTGTTATCAATGTGTGGAGATTGTTTTAGATGCAAGTACTAAAGTATAGGAAAGTACTTGCCATTCAAAAAGGCAAAAAAATGTTTAATTAAAAATAAGCCATAGATTATAATCTCAAGAGACTCATATATTACATAATTCTTTTTTTTTTTTTTTTTAAGTGTTTAGGATTCATTGTGGGTACAAAGAAATAGGTGACACTGATTGCATTTGTTAAATAAAGTCTCTCTCATAATTTTGTCCCCCTCCCAAGAGGTGTGCCATACACTGTGACCCCCATCCCTCTCTCTCCTCCCCTCTCCTTGAGCCCTCCTTCCCCAAACAGGCTGTCTTTTTGTTTTACTTGTTGTGTCCTTGGCTGTGCAGAAGATTTTCAGCTTAATTAAGTCCCATTTGTTAATTTTTTTCGTTGTTGCAATGGCCGCAGAAACACTGCGCTAAGGGATTCATCTTCCAGTTATTCTGAAGTCTTTCTCCCCTATAAGTATGCAATTTCCTATTGAGAAATAATTGTGCTTCAGCTTATATTCGTATAGTTTTAAAGGTATAGCTCTTCCAATAAACTATTGCTATCCTATTAGCATTAAACTATTAGGACTGTCAATGAAAGCGTACAAAGAATTTATGGTATCCAACACAAAAGACAAGTTCTGTTGACAAATAGCCGTGTCTAAAATAGTCATGCCCAGTTCAACAGTAAATAAATAGGCAAAGAAAAAAGTGACTGAATAAATTAATTTCTCTTGGAGATAACACTCTTTAGGCATGTTATAAATAGATGTCACCTTGTGAAATAAGGAGATTATCAACCATTTAAAAAAAAGTCAATCCCTATTCTTTAATCTCTTTGTAATATGCTTACTTTATAAAATGTATTTATGTACATCCAGGAGTGTACGTATTTGTTTTGTGTATCTCTATATTATTTTGCACTGAGAGCAATGCTTAGTAACTAGTAAATGCTCAATAATTTATTTTATTTTATTTTATTTTAATTTATTGTTAAATCATAGCATTATACATTAATGCAATCAAGGGGTGCAATGTTCTGGTTTCATATACAGTCTGAAATATTCTCATCAAACTGTTCAACATAGCCTTTATGGCATTTTCTTAGTTACTGTATGTAGACATTTGTATTCTGCATTTAGTAGGTTTCGCCTGTACCCATTCTAAGATGCACCGTAGGTGTGGCCCCACTCATTACCCTCCCTCCACCCTAACCTCCCCCCTTCTTTCCCCTTCCTTGGCCCTTTCCCCATATTCTTGTGCTATAATTGGGTTATAGCCTTCATATGAAAGCTATAAATTAGCTTCATAGTAGGGCTGAGTACATTAGATACTTTTTTTCCCATTCTTGAGATACTTTACTAAGAAGAATATATTCCAGCTCCATCCATGCAGGTATAAACCTAGTAAAGGAATTATAGGATCGAATGGCAGGTCTATTTTTAGGTCTCTAAGTATTCTCCAAATGTCCTTCCAGAAGGGACGTATTAGTGGGCATTCCCACCAGCAGGGTAGAAGTGTGCCCTTTCCTCCACATCCACGCCAACATTTCTGGTTTTGAGATTTTGTTATGTGGGCTACTCTTACTGGGGTTAGGTGGTATCTCAGAGTAGTTTTGATTTGCATTTCTCTGACGATTAAGGATGATGAGCTTTTTTTTATGTCTCTGTAGATCATGTGTCTGTCTTTTTAGAGAAGTTTCTCTTCAAGTCCTTTGCCCATCCTGAGATGAGATCACTTGTTCTTTTCTTGCAAATATGTTTGAGTTCTCTGTAGATTCTGGTTGTTAAACCTTTATCGGAGGTATAACCTGCAAATATTTTCTCCCATTCTGAGGGCTGTCTGCTTGCTTTACTTACTATGTTCTTGGGTTTGCAGAAGCTTTTTAGTTTGATCAGGTACCAGTAATGTATTTTTGATATTGCTTCAATTGCCTGGGGGGTCCTCCTCATAAAATATTCACCTGGGCTGATTCCTTCAAGAGTTTTCCCTGCACTTTCTTCAAGTGTTTTTATACTTTCATGTCTTAAGTTTAAATCTTTTAT
>CAUYPK010073421.1:0-24099 GCA_963574355.1 Loris lydekkerianus | reverse complement strand
GACTACGCGCTCGGAGATCGCTCCTCAGAGGTCCCTCCTCAGAAGCAGCATAACAAAATTCAAACTTGGCAAAGAGCCACAGTATACAAAATAATGATAAGAGGCAAAGAGCCGAAATTCATTTTGGCCGGGAGCCGCATGCGGCTTTAGCCGCGTGTTCGCCACCTCTGCTGTAGTAAGACTGGCTTCCAATAATGTCTGACTTCATTCTATTTTTAGACTGGGTCATTCAAGGCACTGAGGGTGAATAATGAACTACTTTGAGGGGAAAGTTTTTGCTTTTTGTTGTTGTTGTTGAGACAGAGTCCCACCCTATACCCTGAGCAGAGTGCAAAGGCATTCTAACTCACTGTAACCTCAGACTCAGGCAGTGGGCATCCCGCTGCCTTAGCCTTGGGAAGCTGCTGGGATTACAGGCACTTGCCACGGGACCCAGCTAGGTTTTTCATTTTTTTATGAGTCAGGGTCTTACTCTTGCTCAGGCAACTCTGGAACCCGTGAGCTTAAGCAATTCTCCCTCCTCAGCCTCCCACAGTGCTGGGATTACAGGCGTGAGCACCGCCCATGGATAAGGAGAAGTTTTTGAATTACACATTTTCATATCTACTGTGTTTGGAGGTTAAGTGACAGAGCAGATTCTACACAACCAACTAAGAGAATGAATAAAATGCTTTCTAATTAGGGGTAAAACAGGAAAAGAACAAACTACTAGAAAGATGGTTAAACTAATTTCCTTAGAGATCTGTGACAAATATAAAGACACCTCTCTACTGTGAACTAGAGAAAATTCTATCAATAAGATAAAATATAAATGTTAAAGAAAAATACAGTAACTTATAAAAGTAGGTCTAACTACATTAATGAATATATTTTAAAAAAGAGAGAAAGCACCACCTAAAACCTCTTTGAACTAAATGAAGTGACAGTGTTCTTTTGGGGCAGTGCTGTGGGCACCTGAGTGTGGCCTAAGACAAGGCACCCACCTCTCTGGGCTTCAATTGCTATGAGGTGATACTCATAGCAAGACTGAAAAAGTAGTCACTTTTATAGTGGAGGAGGGATTGTGCCTGCTGACTAGCTGTGGAGGCTCCATCTGAGTACAGGGCCTGCACAAGGCAAAGCCACAGAAACCCTAATGGCTTCAGGCATCTGAACATCAATAGTTAAGGTGGAAGACACATTAGTGTATACCTTTAAAGCCTCCAGGATAGAGTGACTTACGGCCTAAAATTCCACACTGATAAAAACTACCAGTCACACATGTGAATGGAACAAAGACACTGATCTCAAAATAATAATCTCACAAGCCCCCTTTTCCAGAAACCACTGGAAGATTTGCACTACCAAATGAAAAGGATAAATCAGAAAAAAGGAAGACAAATGACTAAGAAAGCAAAGCCTCCAGAGAGACAAGAGGGAACCTCTTTAATTGAAAAGCAATCTCAGAATGAGTACAATTAAGACTAAAGAATAATCAAAGCAGAAAGGAATGGGAAAGATGGAAGGGCTACTGCCAAGAACAAAATCAGAGCGAGACCACCTGATATGTCTGCACATACAGAGCTTTATAATGTGGCCATAATATGTGGAGATAGTTGATGATAGCTACATAGAAAAGTAAGTTAATGAAAAAAACAAGACAATTAAGGACTCCAGAGAATAAAAAAAAGGTATATAATTATCATACTACGAGACTCAGCTGTAACAGTTACAAAGTCATAATACTATAAATACCAAAAATGGATTTAACTAAAAGTTACTAATTTTACTAATTGGGACAATGTGGAAGAGGGAAGAGAGTCTGAGAGTGTAGGATAGGGGTGAGAGAAAGAGGTAATTATGTGAGAGTTAAATTCAAAGGAGGAAAGGATAAAGGGATCAAAATAAGCCTGCTATTTAGAAATATGAAGGTAGTTAAAAAGTTTAGTTACCCAAGGAAGTAAAATCAGGGTAGGGCAGGGCTGGGCTCATTTTTTATTATAAGCTCTGCAGAACTATTTGACTTTAAAGACTATTAGCATATAAAAATACAAGTAGAACTAGTTTTTAAAAAACCAGAAAAAAACAAGACAAACCACAAGACTGAATCTTGAGTCTCAGAACAGATGGATGGTGAGAGGCTGCATCATCATGGAGACTGTCTACCCAGCAAACATGGCACAGTGGGTGCAGGGAGGGCAAAAGAAAGGGGGGTGTCCTGTATCCACTCCACACAGTGGGTCCTCGGCAGAGTCAGTTCAATCACTCAGTTCAAGTCCTTTATGTTACTATGACATAAGTCTCTCTCCCTTAATTCCATCTTCCCTTTGTGTTTCACGGGGTGATTAAGACTGTTGGCCCTTGTAGGTCAGTATAGAAGCAACAGCAGAGTAAGGCTGAGAAAGAAAGTAGAAATGTAGAGGGATAGGGACCCTGGGGGAGAACAGGCATCTTAGGGAAGAGCTATCCCCAGGCAGAGAGAAGGTGAGTTAGTATCAGGTAAATACCAAAAGACAAGGCAGCTCCCAGTGACAAGAGTTAGACTATTACAAATGTAACAGTAAAAGCTGGTATCTTCTGGGTGCCAGGTGCTAGGGCTGCTCAATGTGAGGACTTGCTATCTGCATGGCTTCTTGGGAAACCTAGAAACTGATGCACATGACTCAGGGGACTCTGAAAGAAAGGTGGTTACCTGTGCACATAATGGAGCTGATGGATGGAGTCAATGGCCAGCACCATCTCACCAATGTAGAATCTTGCCATATCTTCTGGAAGCTTGTCTTCAAATTTACTGAGCAGCGTCAGCAAATCACCACCCACATAGTAATCCATGACTAAGTACTAGAAATGGGAAAGAAAAGGGGAGAACATAAAATTTAGTCGCTACTGAACCCAACAAAGGCCAAATATCCACTGTGGAAGTTCTTTGACTCTTCAAGTCTGGATCAATGATTTCTCAGTTGCTCTTCTGTCATCTAGGATTTCCCCTCTCAGAACACATACTTGATAGATTGTACACTGCTATAATTTTAATTTATGCATATAGGAGAGAACGGACTTCAGTAAATAAAATATTTCATCAATAGAAGAAATGATTGGAGGTTTTGACACTGGAGAAGGTACTCTAAACACTAGTGACCCAAAGTAGAAGCAGTTACTAAGTAGCCCATCAAATCCTACTTAGGCTGCTGAGGCAAGAGATCACTTCAGTGCAAGAGTTGGAGGTTGCTGTAAGCTGTGATGCCTTGGCACTCTACTGAGGACGACAAAGTAAAACTCTTTTTGTCTCAAAAAAAAAAAAAAAAAAAAAAATCTCCAGAAGGGCACTGGATCAGGGAGGGGAGGTGAATTATCTAAAATCACAGATGATTTCAGCAACTCTTACTGAAAAGACAATACTTACATCATGAAAAGAGCTATAAATAAGTACTTATAGATTTATTCCCACAGAAAAATCAGAAAAGCTATTGTATAAATACAAATTTAGAGCAACAGGAGGAAAAAGATCTTCTGCTAACAGGCCTGAGCCTGTCCTTACCCTTAGAGTTTACCTGTCTTAGGGCCAGCTGTGTGCCAGGCACAGGAGCCCCAGTCAGCCTGCAGGGTTCCACCTGCACACAGCCTCTTTTGTGCAGCACTTAGAGGACTCATGAAACGGAGGCCAGGGGTAGTGGAGGCCAGAATTGTGTTAAAACATTTATACTCTATACCTAATAAATCTGACATGTACCCTTGCGTTATGCACCATAATGCATAATGGGGGGCCATGAAGCCTCAGAGATGCTGAAGAAACAGGCAGTCACAGAGAAGCATTTGTTCAAGTCCCTTGCCCACAATGAAATGGGATTGCTTGTTCTTTTTTTTATTAAAAGTTTAGAGTTCTCTGTGGATTCTGGTTATCAAACCTTTGTCAGAGGCGAAACCTGCAAATATCAAAACAACAACAAAAAACATTCTGAGGGCTGTCTGCTTGCTTTACTTATTGTGTTCTTGGCTGTGCAGAAGCTTTTTAGTTTGATCAGATCCCAGTAATGTATTTTTGGTGTTACTTTAATTGCCTCCGGGGTCCTCCCCATAAAGTATTCTCCCAGGGCAATTTCTTTAAGTGTTTCTCCTGCACTCTCTCCAAGGATCTTTATAGTTTCAAGTCTTAAGTTTAAATATTTGATCCAGTGACAGTCAATTTTTGTTAATGGTGAAAGGTGTGGGTCCAGTTTCAGTCCTCTACAAGTCACCAGCCAATTCTCCCAGCACCATTTGTTAAATAGGAACTTTTCCCCCCAGTTTATATTTGTAATAGGCTTTTGATCAAAGATCAAAAGATGGTAAGTGTCTGGGTTCATCTCTTGATTCTCAATTCTGTTCCATACATCTACCTCTCTATTTTTGTGCCAATACCATGCTGCTTTGATCACTAAGATTGGCGCATGGCCTACAGATACATGAAAAAATGCTCATTATCTTTAATCATCAGAGAAATGCAAATTAAAACCATTTTCATCTAACTCCAGTAATAGTGGCTCACATAACAAAATCCCAAAACTACAGATGTTGGCTTGGATGTGGAGAAAAGGGAACACTTCTGCACTGCTGGTGGGACTGCAAGCTAATATGTCCATTTTGGAAAGAAGTATAGAGAATACTCAGGGATCTAAAAGTAGACCTGCCATTTGATCCTGTAATTCCTCTACTAGGTGCATATACAAAAGACCAAAGATCACTTTATAACAAAGATATTTGCACCAGATTGTTCATTGCAGCTCAATTCATAATAACCAAGTCATGGAAGAAGCCCAAGTGCCCATCAAACCATGAATGGATTAAAAAATTGTGGTATATATATACCATGGAATATTATGCAGCCTTAAAAAAAGACAGAGACTTTGGGTGGCGCCTGTGGCTCAAAGGAGTAGGGCGCTTAGCCCATATGTTGGAGGTGGCGGGTTCAAACCCAGCCCTGGCGACAAACTGCAAACAAACAAACAAACAAAAGATGGAGACTTCACCTCTTTTGCATTTACATGGATGGAGCTGGAACATATCCTACTTAGTAAAGTATCTCAAGAATGGAAGAAAAAAATATCCAATGTACTCGGTACTATTATGAAACCAATTTACAATCACTCACACTTTCATATGAAGAATAGATCACAACTATGGCCCAGGATGAAGGAGGGAGGAGGGATGGGAGGGGAGGGGGGAGGTCAGATTGAGGGAGGGTGAATGGTGAGATCACACCTATGGTGCATAATGCAAGGGTACATGTCAGATTTATTAGGTATAGAGTATAAATGTCTTAACACAATAATTAAGTAAATGAGACGAGGTATATATTAACCCGTGTGATGTAAACGCTCCTAATTCTATATGAAATCAGCACATTGTACTCCATAAATACATTAATGTATACATGATCTATGTGTTTATGATTTAACAACAACAAAAAAAAAAATAGAGAAAAAAAAAAAAGAAACAGGCAGTCATAGCCTCATAGGAATCACCTTCCTTGGTACTAATTTCCTTTCAAGACACGAATGCTCTGGTCTGAATAGCTAACTTTTTAAACTAATCAACACAGGGAAGAAATACCTTGTTTGCTGAACCAGAGAATATTCCTGCCATATTTATGGAGAACCTAACAATAACAACAGCTACTAGTCAGTATGCCACTACTGTGTTGGGACCTTCAGGCTGTAGGAAGGGGTCTCAGTGCTACATTGTTAACATCAGCCCCTGGCAGTTCACACAGGAGGCCTGATGACATGCTCAGAGTCAGCAGTGAGCAAGCAACCAAGCAAGGACCAGACCCAAGCAGGCAGACGGCAGTACCTGTCACTTGCAACCCAACGCTGCAGTGTCTCCTAAGAAAGGGAACCATCATGCCAGACTTGTCTCAGGAAGGGGGTTGGTAGGCCCTGGCTAGAGCCAAGGAAATGAGGGAAGCCTTCATTTTAGGTCCCTGTTCTTAAACAGGTCCTTTACTAGCAATGGTCTCATCCTGCTTAAAAGACTCTCTTCTACCATCCCCTCCTCAGGTCTCCCTATCTCAGCTCAGGCACTGCCTTGTCCCTTCCAATTGACTGACTCTCAGGGCAGGAGTCTTGTGCTAACCATTCTCTGTCCCTCCCACCTCTTGCCCAACTCCGGCCATACAGAATACTCTCAGTGGATATTCACCCACTCCCTCTCACAACAATGACTCCCTTGGCACCCCTTTGGGTGATGAGGACACTGTGTGAACAAGGTCCCTGCTCAGGGGACCTCACACTGTGTGGAGAGAGAGACCATGGGAAGTGCAAAGACCAGAAAGCACTAAGTGTGGGCAGGTCCACATGCCACCTAGCACTGTGGTGAGACCCAGAATGCCAAGTTGTGGCCTGAAAGGTAGCCGGGGGTCATGCTCCAGACAGAGGGTACATGTACAGAGGTGGGAAGAACATGGAATGGTGGAGGAATGGGAAGGGATGACTGGCTGGAGACTAATAAGTGGAGCCCTGGACATGGTGGGGACTGTGGCTTCACTCTTAAAAGCAGTGGGGCAACATAATCTAAATACGTTCAAAGACTTTCTCTGATAGGGCAGAGTTGATGCAGCCCTGAAGGTGAGAGGGCAATGCATGGAGAGGTGTGGGGCGTGAAGACAGTGATGGGCCCTGGAGACACTCTGGAGGGAGAGGCTGCAGAAGCTGCTGATAGTTATGAGCAGTGACAGCAGATGAGATGAATGAACCATCAAGATCTTAGGCCCCTGGCTCAGCGCCTATAGCTCAAGTGGCTAAGGTGCCAGCCACATACACCAGAGCTGGTGGCTTCAAATCCAGCCTGGGCCTGCCAAATAACAACTACAACCAAAAAAAATCCGGGCATTGTGGCGGGCACCTGTAGTCCCAGCTACTTGGGAGGCTGAAGCAAGAGAATTGCTTAAGCCCAAGGAGTTGGAGGTTGCTGTGAGCTGTGAGGCCACGACACTCTACCTAGGGCAACAGCTTGAGGCTCTGTCTCAGAAACAAACAAACCAAAAAACAAAAAACTTAGGCCCCCGAAGAAAGTCCCAGAAATGAGTCAAGCACCAACTGTTTCCTTGTCTACCTAGAAATCTAAAAAGAAAACAAAAAGCAGGGCGGCACCTGTGGCTCAGTGAGTAGGGCACCAGCCCCATATGCCGAGGGTGGCGGATTCAAACCCAGACCTGGCCAAACTGCAACAACAACAAAAAATAGCTGGGCGTTGTGGCAGGCGCCTGTAGTTCCCAGCTACTCGGGAGGCTGAGGCAAGGGAATCGCCTAAGCCCAAGAGCTGGAGGTTGCTGTGAGCTGTGACGCCATAGCACTCTACCAAAGAGCCATAAAGTGAGACTCTATTAAAACAAAACAAAAAAAAAGCATACTACAACAGCACTAAGTCTGACTGATGGTCACCAGGAAAACAAGTTTGTAAGAAGAGTAAACTGCAAGAGCTTGTAAGGCAGACAAACAAAAACTTATTTCTGAAATAAGAGCTATACCAGTTCTTTACTCTGTCACATGAGTTATAACAGGATTCTGAGTTAAGTCAATAATGCAATGCACTTTTAGTTAGTGGTGAAACAGGTTTTTATCAAACTCCAAGTCAGATACCTGTAACGGAAGCTATGACATGAACCAGCTCTGTGGGAACCAGAGGGGTCCCAGTGAGATACCCGACCCCAGTGTGATTTCATGCTCAGATACATGCTTTCCACACCTGCCTCCTGCCTTCCTTACAACCACCTAGAGGGGAGGAACCTGCCTTAAATGTACCTGCCCACAAGTGGCAGGTCTATGGCCCCAGGAACTAGACCCATGGTCACATACCGGAAAACTTCGGAGTCCTTGCTTTTCCCTCATCCTTGGTTTTCATGGTACTTTTAACTGGGCAACTCTAAAAACTCAATGCAGCAGCATCTTCATTGGGATTCCCAATTTACATGTTTTAACTTAGAATAAATTTGGCAATGCCCAACATATCAGACAGCAGCATAATACACTGATATTGGAAATATTAGATACAAAACAAAATCACTGTCTTCCTCTGTATAGATCCATGTTGCCTGGTACCACTTGGAAATGCCATTCAGTTCTTATCCAAAGAGGAAATGAACCAGAGACAGTCCACTTGCTTCCTCAAAGCAGGGACACTGACCCAGGAAGCAAGGGGTTTACATGGAGATAGCCCCAGAGCATTAGGACTCGGTTGCCTTCCAGACAGGTAGGGGCTAGGACCTGGCACAACTGCTTATGCACTCACCTTGGGCAAGTAACCTCACCTCCCTGTGCCCCAGATACCCTGTTTAGGAAATGGTGACAATGATGAAGGCCTAACTCCCTGGGTCATTGGGCAGAATAACTAAGCTAACACATGGGCCTAACATCTTAAGGGCTCAGTCAACACCAGCTGCCCCTCTGCTGAAACAAATTCTAAAAGAGTATACCATACCATTTTACCTAATCCTGGATGTTCCAATTTTAGGGGTTTCTTTGATGTTTGAAAGAGATTATTTTAGGATGAATAAAAGAAATACTACATTATTCTGTTTCTTGTGATCCAATGAAGCACATAACCAGGGGACTTCAGTGTGAACACATACATTGGGGGTAAGGGAAACAACCTAGGGTCCTTGCTCTGAGGCTGTGGTGATGACAACAGCAATTTACATCCCCATTGCTAACGCTACTGCAGAAACAGTGCCAGCTGGAGGGAGTTGGAGGAGGGAAAAGCCCAGACCTGCTTCTCTGAAGTCTACACAGGCCCCATTCACCCAGAGCTCCTTGGGGGGCACTTTTAGGTTTTAGTAAACCTGGCAAGTCATCTGAGGAATAAAAAGTCTTGAACAGAACAGTCTTAAGGGTCACTTAGTGCTTGCGACCAAAGGTCTAGTTTCTCCTTCACATCTAAGTTAGCTGTCCTATGAACATTTTACAAGGTGTCCGTGCTCAAATCTACACACGTGTGGATCACAACACCGATTAGTCAGCACTGAATTTAGTTCTGCTAAAGGCAGAAAACAGATGATAGACACGTGGAAACCAAGTCACCTAAAAACTGTGTTAGATACCTCCTAGAGCAGCTACTCTATTGCCAAAACTATAGCCTAAGGCATTTGTAGAGCTGGAACTGTGTAAATCCCTATAGCAATTTCCTGTTCTTATTTAATTCAAGATTGAAAATGTTTCAAACTCCCATTCTATTTATTTATTTATTTTTGAGACAAAGTCTCACTCTGTTGCCCTGGATAGCATGCCATGGTGGCATCATAGCTCACAACAACCTCAAACTTCTGGGCACAAGTGATCCTCTTGTTTCAGCCTCTGTAGGAGCTGAGACAACAGGCGGCCACCATGGCGCCTACCACAATGCCCAGCTATTTTTTTTTTTTTTTCCTGTTTTTAGTAGAGACAGGGTCTCGCTCTTGCTCAGGCTGGCCTCGAACTCCTGAGCTAAGGCAGGTCTTGAACTCCTGAGCTCAGGCAATCCATCTTCCTCCACCTCCCAGTGCTAGAATTATAGGCGTGAGGCACCCCCCCCCCATTTATTTAAATGTAATAAACCCAGTGAACAAAGTAATCAGGTATCTAATGAAAAGAAAAATTTAATATATACTTTCATAAGTCTATTTAAAAAACATTCTACTTGACTATTATACTAAAATAATCACCTCCATTTTATTTAGTCTAATATACATTTAAAAATTTTTTTTTATTTTTTTGGGACAGAGTCTCACTCTGATGCCTTGACTAGAGTGTTGTGGCATTATTGCTCACAGCAATCTCAAGTTCTTGGGCTCAAGAGAGCCTCTTGCCTCAGTTTTTCTGTTTTTAGTTGAGATGGGGTCTTGCCATTGCTCAGGCTGGTCCTGAACTCAAGTGATCTACCCACCGTGGCCTCCCAGGGTGCTAGGATTACAGGCATGAGCCACTGGGCCCTGCCCAATATACATCTTTTTTTTTTTTTTTTTTTTTGAGACAGAGCTTCAAGCTGTCACCCTGGGTAGAGTGCCATGGCATCACAGCTCATAGCAACCTCCAACTCCTGGGCTCAAGCGATTCTCCTGCCTCAGCCTCCCAAGTAGTTGGGACTTACAGGAGTCCACCACAACGCCCAGCTATTTTTTGGTTACAGCTGTCATTGTTGTTTGGTGGGCCCGGGCTGGATTCAAACCCGCCAGCTCAGGTGTATGTGGCTGGTGCCTTAGCCACTTGAGCTACATTTTTTTTTTTTTTTGAGACAGGGTCTCACTTGGTCACTATTGGAAATGACATCTTAGCTCACAGCAACCTCAAACTCTTGGGTTCAAGCCATTCTCTTGCCTCAGCCTCTCAAGTAGCTAGGATTATTGGTACCTACCACAATGCCCAGCTATTTTGTAGAGACAGGGTCTTGCTCTTGCTTAGGCTG
The DNA here is from genome assembly GCA_963574355.1 of Loris lydekkerianus. Lineage (NCBI taxonomy): Eukaryota > Metazoa > Chordata > Mammalia > Primates > Lorisidae > Loris > Loris lydekkerianus. The sequence goes on along the minus strand of CAUYPK010073421.1, from coordinate 13,707 downwards.
GTCTCCAACTCACGAACTCAGGCAATCAACTTGCCTTGGCCTCCCAAGTGCTGGGATTATAGGCGTGAGCCACTATGCCCTGTTCCAATATACATTTTTAAAAGGTTGGTTCCAAATTGCTTTACTTTTTAGCGGCAGCACAAAGGAATCCAAAAACTTGAGTGAAATATCATGAAATAAGACTCTTTGTGCACCTGGCAGTGCAAACATACCAGGTAATTTTCATCCTGAAAGGCATAGTGCAACGCAGTGATCCACTGGCAGTCCCCATTCACTAGCACATCACGCTCTTCTCGGAAGCAAGCAGTCTGCAAAGTAGAAGAAAACATCAGTCTGTGCTGGGGAGATGTCCCAGAAAGTACATTCTTCATGTTGGAGTCCCTGCTGCAACAGGCTACAGAGACAGTACCCCCCTCCTTTCAGGATGCACAGAGACAATCTCTAACCTCATTGGGAGCCAAACACCCTACCGAGACCTCTGTAGTACTATAGTACTGGGGCTGAGCCATCTCTCTTCTTTTCCTCTTCCAAGCAAGAACCTGGGGCTGCTGAGAATGTACATGCACCACCACCCTTTCCCCAGCATGACATTTCTATGCCTAACACTCAGATCTGCTCCATCCTCACGTTGGATTCCAGTGAGGAATGCTTGACTGGGCTCCTCTATCCACTGTTGCCTGACTTCCCAACCAAATTATCCTCCTCAAGGTGCCTTGGGTCCCTGCCCCCCACCATCCATCTGCTGCAGAGCAGCCAGACAGCTGAAGGGCAGTACACACATCTGTATACTGAGCAAGTCAGTTATTCTCAGGAATCATGGATTTATTCAAAGTACACTCATGAATATGATCAAAATGGGATTTTACCATGGAGACTTATGCCTTTAGGCTGCTATGGTTTAAGGAAAAAAAGTGAGCCTTAACACATAGGCTGCACCTTCTATTCAAAAGTAACTAGTCTTTGGCATAATTATAATAAAATTTCCTCTTTATTGAGCATATAATATAACAAGATTTAAACTCTTATATCTCAGTGAAATATCACCAAACAAGAGTCTTAGGGCTTCTGGCAGTATAAACATACCAGGTAATGAAGGGAGGCCTTAAAAAAAAAAAAAGTACAACCACAGAGGCTAGCTGGCAAGACATTGGAGCCCAAATTGCACCCACTCAAGGCAGGCTGAGCGCCATGGCTAATGCCTATAATCCTAACATTCTGGGAGGCAGAGGCAGGTGGATCTCCTGAGCTCAGGAGTTCCAGACTACCCTGAGCAAGAGTGAAACCCCATTTCTACTAAAAATATAAAAACTAGCTGGGCATTGTGGCAGTGCCTATACTCCCAGCTACTCAGAAGGCTGAATGAAGCAAGAGTATACTTGAGTCCAGGAGTTTGAGGTTGCTGTGAGCTATGATGCCAGGGCACTCCACCCAGGGCAACAGAGTGAAACTCTGCCTCAAAAAAGAAAAAAAAAAAAAATTCTCATAACAACCTTAGTAATTCATTTTTTTCCACAAGGTTTTCTTTTCTAAATTTTAAAAGAGTTTCCTTTCAAAACAAAATGGTTGCGGTAGATATATCCTAATTCTACTCATTAAAATACAAGGAGGGGTCAACCATCAGCTTCTCAGGTCCAGATGTGCAGAGACAAGCAGGTCTGGAGCCACTGGACTCCCTTTGCCAGGGGCCACACCAACTACAAGGGCCCACTTAAGAGACAGTTTTTTGACTGTCTGGTCTAAAAGCTATGAACTTACACTGCCTAGTGACTAAGCAGACAAGGGCCCACTTAAGGGACAGTTTTTTGACTAGTCTGGCCCAAAAGCTATGAACTTACACTGCTTAGTGACTGTTCTATTGCCCGATCTCTTGTTTAATTCATGCTTAAAAAAAATTTTACAAGTCAATGTTTAAATAAATCTATTAACAATAAAAAGATAAATTATTCACAACTAGCATTATATATATAACAATATATATTTTTATATAACTCACACACATATGTATATCCCATAGTATACAATCTAGGATAATCATCATGACTAGCAGACATTCTTGGACTTCTCTGACTATGCCAATTATAATGGATCTGTGTTACCAGACTAAAATTAAATCAGCAATATTCACTCTTAAAATTTACTTACTCACCATGACATTTTGGTAAGTATCAAACACCTTATACATCCACAAACTTTTATGTAACAGTGGCTACTTTTTTCCCCATTAAAAAATTGCTTCAGTAATGTTCTCAAGTTGCCGCAGTTGTAGTAGGGGTGTTAGGACTGCTGGGTGAGGGGTTAGAGGGTCTGGGGATAGGTTCCGGAAGAAGCATGAGGTAAGATGGAGTGAGGACAGAGACGAAGAGCACTATGGCAAAAAGGGAAGGAAGGAGGAAAGACTCTGTGTGCAACTTGGGGGCTGTAAAACTAATATATGGTTGAAGCAGTCATGGCGACCAACATTTTGAGTCCAGGTGACTACAAAATAGTGATAACTTTGTCAGCCAACATTCATTTGTGAGCAATAAATGGGCATAAGACTTTGTGCTAGATGCCACAATACAGAAAGAAGAAATGAGTATGGATTAGGAAAAGGAACAGGTCATACATGACTTTGAGGTGCCAGAGGGATGCTGAAGTGAGAACGTCCACCAAGTTAACAAAAACTTGATAGGCTGGGTGAGGTAACTCATGCCTATAATCCTAGCACTTTGGGAGCTCCAGGTGGGAAGACTACTTGAGGCCAGGAATTGAGACCAGCCTAAGCAAAAGTAAGACCTTGTTTCTAAAAAAAATAGAAAAATTAGTCAGGCATGGTGGTACATGTCTATAGTCCCAGCTACTTGGGAGGCTGACGCAGGAGGATCAATTGAGTTTGAGGAGTTTAAAGATGCAGTGAGCTATGATGCTGTCACTATACTCTAGCCAGGGCAAAAGAGCAAGACCCTGTCACAAACAAATAAACAAAGCCTGGATGGAGCTCAGGAGAGACTGACCTGAATTAACCATTACATTATCTGTCCAGTGTGGCAGCTCTAAGAATTCTAGAACAAAAGATGAAAGTGTCACCTAAAATTTCCAGGAGGGTATAAATGATAGGATAAAGGAGGCTAGAAACCAAAGATAGACTTTCCAAAGGGAAGAGGTGGTTATATCTGGAGGTGTTCATCTCTAGAAGAAAGCTCCTGGCTGCAAGGCCAAACAGTCCTGGAGAGCAGCCACAGTGGCGCCAGTGCAGACCTGGCTCAGACAGGTCTGAGAGACACAGGGTGCTTGCAAGCCTTCTGGCAGACGAGGGAGTCAGCTGAGAGGAATGAAGCAGATCTGAAAGGATGAAGCAGCAAGGAACTAGCCAGGAAGGGTACTTGGCTCCAAGGCAGAAGGGAAGACAGAGCATAGGTGAGGGCCGAAACTGGAGATGGCCAGAGGAACAGACTGGGGTCACCAGCAGGCCAGTCCTCTCTCAGATAGGTATGAGGGAGACCAGAGGCTGAGCGTGGGACCGCAGAGACAGGGTCAGGGGCAAGAAATAGCTACTAGAAAGACTGACACTGAACTGAGAAAAAGTGGATCTGAGACCGCCAAGCATAGTAATCTACTTGTATTTACAATCTTTACTCTCCCTCTAAGTGGGAATATAAAAACATTTCTGTATGTAAGCAGGCTCTAAACTCATAATTCCTTTTGCATATGGAGCAGAACTTCAATAAATGCCTAAAACATCCATGAAGGTCTTAGTATGCCTTCACAGTAAACAAAACTCTGGCCAATGTACTTGAGGGTGTCCTCTCCAACACCATGTCTGGTAAATGAGTAAATGCCAATGAGGAGAGTAGCAGATATCCACAAAGACACAGGACCTTACTGACAAACAGCAGCTCATTCCAGCAAGAAAGGCAGTCCCAGGTTTGTGAGATGACTGCAGTTCTTACCCCACGGGGTGTCACTGTCACTTTTCACTCACACAAAACCCCATTTTTATTTATTCTTTAATACTCCATACTTACCTCTGCTCTTTTAAGCATCTCCCACTTATTGAGGATTTTCATGGCATAAATTCGCTCGGTGTTCTTCATTTTGACAACAGCAACCTGGATTACAAATGTGAGTGTAACAAAACTTTAGTTGACGGAACAAAAGGCTGGCACATTTTAATATAACTACAGTAAAAAAATCTTTATCATCTTTATCTCCTGGGAAGCTTAGGAGATGAGCTGTTAAGGAAAAGTAAAGTTTTCTACATAAAGATTTGTCTTTTAATGTGTTGAAAGTTGATTTTTAACTCCCCTGCAACTTGAATGATACCACTCTCTCATTCAAAAACTTCAGTACTGAGTGATGGGCACACGGGGGCTCTATGTCCCCTACTTTGGGTTATGCCTGGAGATTTTCATTAAAAAAAAAAAAAAAAAAAGAACAGTTCAAATGTTTGATGGCACAATAGGGTGGATTGCACATCTCAAAATAGTTTGAAGTAAGGATCTGAAATGTCTTCACACATGGAAATGACACATGTGAAGGACACCCTGAATTGACATTACATTTTATGCATGTAATAAAGTATCACATGTAGCCCATAAATACATACAAATATGTGATCAGAAGCATTTTTTTTTAAGCTCACCTTTCAAAACTCATTACTGGTCTCCAAAGCCCCACCCCATGCTCATACCACTTGCGTTCCCACCACAAGAACTCTTATTTCTACCCTGGCGCCCACCATTCTGCTATCTAGAATCTTTTCTTCATGGGTAGTGACTATGTGAGCTCTGGAGAGTAACTCTGGCAAATTCACCTCTTGTGCCTCAGTTTCCACAAAGAGGATTAAGATACAGGACTGGCCTCCAGAGACAGGTATGAGGACCAACTAAGTCATGTGATATGAGTACCACCTCTTTCGGGAAGTCTTTTGCCAAATCTTGGAAGAGCTTTTCTATCACTCCCTACACTTGTCATGACATCTGCACCATGTCTGGCACATTCTACCCCAATCATTCATTCTGCCCAAGTTCCTACTATGGTACTGTATACAACTCAATGGCAGTGATGGTAGCTTCTGTATTTTTTGGCTGCCACTGGCATGCAGCAGACATGGAACACAGAGTTCCTAAATAGTATTATTTACTTCCCTGTCTTTCTAAATATCATATAAATAACACCATCAAGTATTCATGAGAGCTAATATCACTGAGCACTTCTTAGGTGGCAGTAACCATGCAAAACAATTTATCTGTACTCTCATTTAATCCTCACAACAATCCTAGGTGGTGAGGTTTTTTTTTTTTTTTTAATTCTATATTTTACAGATATGGAATTTGAGGCTTTGGACACTCTTTAGACAAAGGCTTTTAAAGAATACTTTATAATGACAGTCTCAATTAAATACAGTCTTCCCTTGGTGATGACAGGGGTTCCACAGTGAACATGCCCCAATGTAATCCCAGAGCCTGCTGAGGGTCAGGGCACCTGCCCTCTATCACAGGGCTCCCTGTCAGCTCTCCCCACCTGGCCACCTCCTTCATAGCCACCCTCAAAGTCCCCTGTAGTGGCGGTTTTTCTAGTCACACTTGACACCTGAGCTACTGTGTATTAACTATGGTCTTAGAAATCAGTAACATTTTGAATAAATTAAAAACAAATAGTACCTAAATAAAAGCTTAGTTAGCTCTCCTAGGCGTAAAATAGGGGTACACACTTTATTACTGCAGTGGGAGCATCTATTTCTTCCTGGAAATTAGCTATGATATAGGTGAGATATCAGCATTTTTTGCCTTTTTATTTATTTTTATTTTTTATTTTTTGAGACAGTCTTACAATGGCATCATAGCTCACAGCAACCTCAAACACTTGGGATTGAGCAATCCACTTGCCTCAGCCTCCTGAGTAGTTAGAACTACAGGTGTCTGCCACAGTGCCCAGCTAGTTTTTCTACTTTTAGAAAAGATGGGGTCTCACTCTTGGTCAGTCTGGTCTCAAACTCCTGCGCTCAGGTGATCCACCCAGCTCAGCTTTCCAGAGTGCTAGGATTACAGGTACGAGCCATCATGGCTGGCTAGGTATCAGCATTGGCAGGGCACAGTGGGTCACACCTGTAATCCTAGCACTCTATGAGGCCAGGGTGGGTGGACTGCCTAAGCTCACAGTTTCAAGACCAGCCTGAGCCAGAGTGAGACCTTGTCTCTAAAAAAAAAAAAAAAAAAAAAGAAAACATGGGTGTTGTGGTGAGCACCTGTAGTCCCAGCTACTTGGGAGGCTGAGGCAAGAGAATCACTGAGCCCAAGAGTTTGAGGTTGCTGTGAGTTGTGACACCACAGCACTCTACAGAAGGTGACAAAGTGAGACTCTGTCTCAAAAAATAAAAATAAAAAATAAATAAAAGCTCTATAAGGCCCAGTGCAGTGGCTCACACCTATAATCCCAGCACTGGAAGGTGGAGGTGGGTAGATCATCTGAGCTCATGAGTTCGAAAGCAGCCTAAGCTAGAGCAAGACCCCACCTCTAAAAATAGCCAGGTGTTGAGGAGGGCACCTATAATCCCAGCTACTCAGGAGGCTGAGGCAAGAGAATTGCTTGAGCCCAGGAGTCTGACACCTTGGCACTATACCAAGGGCAACAAAGTGAGACTCTGTCTCAAATAAAATAAAAAATAAAATAAAATAAAATAAAATAAATGTCTTAACAATAATTAAGTAAATGAGGTAAAAGCTATATTAATTTGTTTGATGTAAGCACTCCAGATTGTATAGAAAATCAACACATTGTACCCCACAAATGCATAAATGTATTCATGATCTATGTGTATATGAGTTTAAAATAATAAAATAAAATCTCCATAGTATTTACTACAGAAATGGTCTACCTTAGAAGGAATGGTAGAACTGGTAACTTTTTAAGAAAAACACTGAAATTCAAGATGACAACCTCATGAACAACTCAGATCTGAGAATGAGATTAACAACACTAAGTTCTTAGTGGGAGGCTTAATTCTTCACTTATTCTTAGCCAAAAGGCCAAGATGTGATAAGGGAAGCCTCACTCTCCAAAATAGATGTGCTGGGGCAGACTACTTCCAGACACCATGCAGAACAGCTCTGATAAAATACATGGAAAGATTTATCTGTCCACAGAAAAATATTTATCAAATCAAGAATAAATAAAAGTAAAATTTAATGATTTTTGAAAAAAACATTTCTGTATATTGAATAAGCTTTTCTTATTGCAACACAACTTATAGAATAACTTCTAGAAACTTGTTTGGTTTACCAGAAACTACTTCCCAGCCAAAAACTCAGTTTTAAGTGTTTCAAGGAGACGATGATCCCAAAAATATCTCCAAAATTAGATATTTTGGCAAAGGAATAAAAGTCAAAATAATTTTGTACAATATTAAAAAGTGATTCTAGAACACCACAGTAAAGTATAATACCTGATGCTAGCCAGATCCAGTACTGGAAGGAAAAAAGGAAAAACACAACGATGTCATAGAGGACATCACTGGGACAATCGACAAAACTGTGGTATAAGAACAATTCTATCAGTTTAAAATTAAAATACACGAACTATGGCTATGTAAAAGACGACCTCTACTAGGAATTAGGCACTGAAAGACAGGCACTTCATTTTTTTTTTTTTTTTTTGAGACAGAGCCTCAAGCTGTCACCCTGGATAGAGTGCTATGGCATCACAGCTCACAGCAACCTCTAATTTCTGGGCTCAAGCGATTCTCCTGCCTCTGCCTCCCAAATAGCTGGGACTACAGGTGTTTGCCACAATGCCAGCTATTTTTTGGTTGCAGCTATCATTGTTGTTTGGCAGCCCAGGCTGGATTCGAACCCTCCAGCTCAGGTGTATGTGGCTGGCACCTTAGCTGCTTGAGCCTCAGGCGCCGAGCCCAGGCACTTCATTTTATTGTGCTTCACAGATAGTGTGTTTTTTACTAATTGAAGGTCTGTGGCAACCTTGCTTCAAGCACATCTACTGACACCATTTTGCCAACAGCATGTGCTCACTTCCTGTCTCTGTGTCTCATTTTGGTAATTCTCATAATATTCCAAACTTTTCATGAGTATTACTATCTGTACACTGATCTGCCATCAGTGATCTTTGATGCTATATTTGTATTGGGGTATCATGAACCACATCCATGTAAGAGCACAAACTTAATTGCTGTTTATGTGTCCTGACTGCTCCATCAACCACCGATTCCCCATCTCATTCTCTCTCTCCCCTTAGGCCTCCCAATTTCCTGAGACACAATATTGAAATTAGGCCAATTAATCCCACAATGGCTTCTAAGTGATCAAGTGAAAAGAGAACAGTCACATGTCTCTCACTTTCAATAAAAGCCTACAAATGATTAAGTTTAGTGAGGAAGGCATGTAGAAAGCTAAGACAGGCTCATAAGTAGGCCTCTTGCGCCAAAGTTAGTCAAGTTGTGAATGCAAAGGAAAAGTTCTTGGCCAGACATGGTGGCTCATGCCTCTAATTCCAGTACTTTGGGAGGTGAGATGGGCATATTGTTTGAACTCAGAAGTCCACGGCTGCAGTAAGGTATTATACCACTGTACACTAGCCTGGACATTAAAGAGAAACCCTGTCTCCTTTAAAAAAAAAAAAGGTAGATATCCTAGGGTCCTATGTGGTGCCTGGCCCTTCAGCTGCAGCAGCCATCAGAAATCCCAAACGCTGTCTGCAGCCATGGCTCTGCACTATCCTATGGCTGTGGGCCTCAAGAAGGACCACAAGGTGACCAAGAACATGAGCAAGTTTGCACAGCAGCTGCCGCAAGCACCTCACCAAACACCCCAAGTTCATGCATGACAAAATCTGAAAGGTGTGTGGCTTTGCCCTGTGTGAGCAGCATACCATGGAGTTGCTTGAGGTATACAGAGACAAATGGGCCTCAAGTTAATCAAAAAAAGGGTATAAAGTCAGTAACTAACGCCTGGACGGAGGGCGGCAAAGACAGTGGCAGTGCATGGAGCGGCCAGGCGGGGTGTAGAGGCTGGGCTGGTATGTGGCCGCAGCTAGGGAGTAGAGCCTTGCACACAGGCACTGACCTGGCTGGGCAGTGAGTGGGGTGAGGCCTGGGTGGCTAGGTCCCTCCAGGCCAGTCGACTGCAGTGCCCTCAATGTGGGCTGGGTAGGAGACCAACTGGCCCACTCGCATGCACAGGTGGGTGTGGCAGTGGTGCTGATGGACGCATTTGAAGAACAGAGCTTTCCCTCCTCCTCTGATACAGAATTTGATGCTGTGGTTGAACATTTAGAAGACATCATCATGGATGACGAGTTCCAGTTGTTACAGAGAAATTTCATGGATAAGTACTACTAGGAATTTGAAGACATAGAAATGAATAAACTCACTTATACACCTTTTTTAAATGAATACATTAAAAGTACATTGTAGAACAGCTGCTAGAGTGGATCCCTGGATTTAACATGGCAGCTTTCACAGCAATGTTACAGCAACATAAAGATGAAGTGGCTGGTGACATATTCTACATGCTGCTCACATTTATGGATTTATGGATTTTCTGGCTTTTAAAGAAATGTTTCTGGACTACAAAGCAGAAAAAAGAAGGCCGGGGTCTGGTTTAGTGGTGACTTCATTGTGCAAACCATCTTCTGTGCCAACTTCCCAGAACAATCTGCAGCACTAGGTCCTACCTATATCCCGCCAATGAATGAGATCATTGTGGATGTCACCAGCCCAAGAGGCCAATAGGTTCAACTAATGATAACAGAATATATCCTGCATTCATGTTAAATATTGATGGATCAAAACCAAAATGACCTACCCTCCAGGACCTGGTTCTCCTGTAACAACTTCTCATATTCATTAAACTTAGTATTCCCTCCCTCCCATCCCAGTAAGATCTTTCACACAGGTGCTTCTGAATCAGACTTCACTTCAGGCATTCCACCTGGAAGCCCCTTCCACAGCATGTGTTGGTGTGTAAACAGTGTGGAATAACCTACCATTACGAATCCTATTTGTCCCAGCAAGCTTTGCATGACTTTTTTGTGCATTCACAGTTCTTTTTCACATGGGTCAAAGTTTCAGTTCTTCAGCATCAATGGGGTTTTTGAGTATTTATTTAGGGTGGTATTAAAGGTAGCTGCCCATCTTGAGATTTCTGAATCTCATATGATCATACCTTGCCCTGGCTATAAGAATTAACTGAAAGAGACGTCCTTTACCCAAAAGGTTATCTGTGAAAATCAATTCCCAATCTTAACATTTACAGTCCATGCATCACTAACTTCTGCAGGTCCTGACATAGTCCCACTGCTTCTAGAAGTCTCTTTTAAGCATTTTTTTTTTTTTTTTTTTTTTAGACAGAGTGTCACTTATTAACCCTCGGTAGAGTGCCATGGCGTCACAGCTCACAGCAACCTCCAAAACCTTGGGCTTAGGCCATTCTCTTGCCTCAGCCTCCTGAGTAGCTGGGACTACAGGTGCCTGCCACAACATCCGGCTATTTTTTTGTTGCAGTTTGGCCGGAGCTTGGTTTGAACCCACCTTCAGTATATAGGGCCAGCACCTTACCTACTGAGCCACAGACACCGCCCCTTAAGCATTATTTTTTAAAAAATATTTTTATAGATGAAATACTCAAGCCAACCTAGTGAATACGAACTTGAAACTTCCATGATTACCCACTTAAAGATGAAAGTATTATATGTTGTATGCTTAGTTGTTTGTGCTATATGTATGCAGGCAAAAATACTTTCTGTGTTGGCATTCATTCTGATTTTACTGGGCACTGATGAACGTATGCTATATGCTAGAAAATGCTAAAAGGTATCCTGTTTTATAGCATATTAAATGTGTTTGTGCATGTTGGCTAAAAATCCTTTCTGTATAAACTAGTTTGTTAGGTTTTCTATTGGGTAGGTAGAGACTCAAATTTCTTTCTGTCAGAATCTCTCCTACCAAGATGGTGTTCTATTGGTCAGTTCAGCATGGGTAAGGGGTAGTGAACAGTTTTCCTGGTTCTTTGTCTGCTCTGGTTTAACACAATGCCTGGTAGAATATTACTTATCAGAAAACATGTGTGTCACATCTCTAGAAAGAAGAAAAAACATAGTAAGTGAGTTGATTTTTTTTTTTTTTAAGTAAAAAGAGTCTGTACTGATTTTTCACTGAGTATTCTGGTTTTAAAGGATGAGCTATGTAAGAGATGTGTTTTTCTGTACTGATGTGTTGCTTATTAAATACTTTTGTACCATGGAAAAAAAGAAAAGGGTGGGAACACACAGCTGTACCAAGAGGAACTGGGAGGGGCTGACCAATGTCCTGGAAGCCATGAGAAAAGCAGCTGCCAAGAAGGACTGAGTGTCCTCCCCTTTGTGCACAATTAAACCTTTATAGATAAACAAAACAAAGAAAAAAAAGAGTTCCTAAAGGAAAATAAAAGAGCTACTCCATGAACACACTAATAAAACAATGAAATAGCTTTATTGCTGATAGATGGTTTTGAGTGGTCTGATAAACAATCAAACCAACCATAATATTTCCTTAAGCCCTAACTCTTTTCAGTTCTACGAAGGCTGGAGGGGTGAGGAAACTGCAGAAGAAAAGTTGGAAGCTAGCAGAGGTTGGCTCATGAGGTTTAAGGAAAAAAGCCATCTCTATAACATAAATAGGCAAGATGAAGCAGCAAATGCTAATAAATAAAACCGCAGGAAGTTATCTGGAAGATCTAGTTAAGAATAACCGATGGATGGCTACACTAAACAACAGATTTTCAGTGTAGATGAAATACCCTTACATTAGAAGATGCCATCTAGGACATCCAAACTAGGGAAAAGTCAACTTCTGGCTTCGAAGGGCAAGCTGTTAGGGGTTAACATAGCTGGTGACTTTACACTGAAGCCACTGCTCATTTACCATTCTGAAAATCCTAGGGTCCTTAAGAACAACGCTAAATCTATTCTGACTGTGCTCTAGAACAATAAAGGCTAGATGATGGTGTATCTGTTTGCAACATGATTTACTGAATATTTTAAGCTACTGACCTTGTGCAGAAAAAAAAAGATTCCTTTCAAAATATTACCACTCCTTGACAATGCGCTTGGAGTGGTAATATTAAAAATATTTAGTATTTTCTCAAGAGCTCTGATGGAAATGTATGAGGAGATGAATGTTGTTTTCATGCCTGCTAATACACCATCCATTCTGTAGCCCGTGGATGGAGGAAAAGTTTGACTTTCAAGTCTTAGTAAGTAATAGTCTTCAAAAGGTTGGCATAGACAGTGACTCCTCTGATGAATCTGGGCAAAGTAAGCTGAAAACCTTCTGGAAAGGATTCACCATTCTAGATACCAGTAAGAACATTTGTAATTTATGGGTAGAGGTCAAAATATAAGTATCAACAGGAATTTGGAAGAAGTGGATTCCAACCCTCACAGATGACTTCAAGGGGTTCAAGACTTCTACTGAAAGGAAGTCACTGCAGATGTGGTGGGCACAGCAAGATAATTACAATTATTATAGAAGGGGAACCTAAAGAGGTGACTGAATTGCTACAATCTCATGAGAAAACTTGAAGAGATGAGGAGTTGCTTCTTATGGCTGAGAAAAGAAAGTGGTTCTTGAGATGAAATCTATTTCTGGTGAAGATGTTATAAACATTGCTGAAATGACAACAAAGGACTCAGGATATTCAATAGGCTCAGTTAATAATGCAGTGGCAAGGTCTGAGAGGAATGACTTCAATTTTCAAATAAGTTCTACTGTTGGCAAAATGCTATCAAACAGCAGCACGTGCTACAGACTAATCTTTTGTGAAAAGAAGAGTTAATCCACGTAGCAAACTTCATTTTTTTTTTAATTTTAATAAACTGCCCCAACCTTCAGCAACCACAACCCCGATCAGTTAGCAGTCATCAAGACTGAGGCAACAACCTGATCAAACTAAAAAGCTTCTGCACAGCCAAGAGCACAGTAAATAAAGCAAGCAAACAGCCCTCAGAATGGGAGAAGATATTTGCAGGTTATGTCTCCGACAAAGGTTTAATAACCAGAATCCACAGAGAACTCAAACGTACAAGCAAGAAAAGAACAAGTGATCCCATCTCAAGCTGGACAAGGGACTTGAAGAGAAACTTCTCTGAAGAAGACAGGCGCACAGCCTACAGTCATATGAAAAAATGCTCATCATCCTTAATCATCAGAGAAATGCAAATCAAAACTACTTTGAGATATCATCTAACTCCAGTAAGATTAGCCCATATCACAAAATTCCAGGACCAGAGATGTTGGCGTGGATGTGGAGAAAAGGGAACACTTCTACACTACTGGTGGGAATGCAAATTAATACATTCCTTTTAGAAAGATGTTTGGAGAACATCTTTACAGTTCTAAAAATAGATCTGCCATTCAATCCTATAATTTTAGGTATATACCCAGAAGACCAAAAATTACATTATAACAAAGATATTTGTACCAGAATGTTTATTGCAGCCCAATTCATAATTGCTAAGTCATGGAAAAAGCCCAAGTGCCCACTGATCCATGAATGGATTAATAAATGGTGGTATATGTACACCATGGAATATTATGCAGCCTTAAAGAAAGATGGAGACTTTACCTCTTTCATGTTTACATGAATGGAGCTGGAACATATTCTTCTTAGTAAAGTATCTCAAGAATGGAAGAAAAAGTATCCCATGTACTCAGCCCTACTATGAAACTAATTTATG